>VYZQ01053693.1:110565-125546 GCA_013400655.1 Mystacornis crossleyi | reverse complement strand
AGAACCCCAAAACACAACAGACTGAATGAAAATGGAAAACTTGAAAATAATCTGTGTGGGGGATTTTTTTCCTGTCCTGTAAGAAATGTTATTATTCAGAAGGATGAGGAACAGGTCTCATTCTTTTGTTCTCTTAACTGAACTGAGCTATTGTCAGAATGAATAAAACCCCGACATTTGCCCTGTGAGGATGAATAAGTCAGCTGCAATAGCAGCAGCTTTCCTTTGAGTTCCCTGGTGTTTTCTGCCAGTGTCTACATCTGCGGGAACCTGCTGGACTGATCCAAAAAAATAGTGCAAGTGTCTCTCCAGACCCAGTAATGGCTAAGGTGTTATCGTAACAGATAGAGTTTCCCAGGTATCTTTTATTCCTTACCTTTTTCCTGTTTGGTGTTTGCCTGTACTTGTTGCTTTTTACCGTACATTTCATTCAAAGTCTTGAGAATAGGGAATTCGTTAACACGTGAATTGAACCAGGGACATTGTGGATCTTTCCTCTAGGTACCCTCTGAAGACAAGCAATAACACCTGTATTTTGAAATCTCAAATGGAAAGGGCTTTTAAAACCAAAACATGCTAGGTCTGAAAACTGGAGATGCTTCAAAGTTGTATTGCCATGGTAATGTCCTAATAAAAACTACATTTGAGGAGAGAAGAGAATAGTTATATGCAAATACTTTCCTTCACTGAAAACACTCCACCTGCTAGCACTATCTTACTAGATAAGGTGCAATTTCTCTTGCCTAATTTAGATTCTGTAATAGGTGTCTGGAATAAGAAAGTCACTCAGACTCCCTGTACAGTTGAGAAAAGTTGAGATAGAGGAGAAACTTTAGAGAATAACTCATGTACCTTAGGCTGAAATGAATTTCATCTGAAAACACATCTTT
Organism: Mystacornis crossleyi; assembly: GCA_013400655.1. Lineage (NCBI taxonomy): Eukaryota > Metazoa > Chordata > Aves > Passeriformes > Timaliidae > Mystacornis > Mystacornis crossleyi. The sequence goes on along the minus strand of VYZQ01053693.1, from coordinate 124,656 downwards.
CTTTCAAGTAACTGTAATGGAAGCCTCAATTTCTCCTTACTGAGTCTGCAAGGTCATCCTGCTGACACTGGGCTTGGACTGGATGCCCAGCTTTCAGATAGCTGGGACATCCGATGAATACCACCTGTATTATCTTTACCACAGAAATGCAGTATCCTTGATCGTGCTTTTAGAGGTAGCATCAGCCAGGAAGCAGACTAGAAATCTTGAATCTTACAGGGAAAGTCTCTCTTGCCCTTCCTAAATAGTTTCTTACAAAAACCCCAGACATGAGTTTCAAAAAGTTTCAAAACAGGTATGAAATTTTCAACAATTTCTGTGAAAACAGGGTTAGACCAGGACTGAACTTTGTTGAAAACATAATTCATGATGCTCATACTGCACATATGCTGGGGTTTTTTCGAGACTGCAGAGGTGGTTTTTCAACCTCATCTGCCTACTTCTGGCTTCCAAAATCTCCTGTAAATTCTGCCTAATGGAATTTTCTAGGGGTGGGAATATAAAACGTTGTCATATCAAACATGGACTTAGGCTTTCTCCAGCACTTTTAGCTTGAGAGGAAGAAGAATGATACCCTGCACTGAATTGTCAGGAAAAACAGTTTTGGAAGCAGTACCTAGAACAGTGACTTTCCCAAATACTATTACCAAAGGTATTGTCTTTTCTAGCATTTCTAGGGTGTAATTTCCATGCTGTTGCTGCTTTTTCTTGCAACCTGGGCCTAATTTTTTTTTGTGGTCATAACTTCCAGTTTATATTTCACTTCCATTACCTGTTATTTTTCCAGTTTATTTTGCAGGTATTGTCATTGACAAAAAGTTCAGGGAAGAGAAGGTGACCTAATGGAAGCCTTTTGCTACTTGGAAGGGGGATGAATTTTTGAGAAGAATTTTTTACAAGTGTATGCAGAGACAGGACAAGGGGGAATGGCTGTAAACTGACAGAGAGTAGGTTTAGATTAGATATGAGAAAGAAATCCTTTACTTTGAGAGTGGTGAGACACTGGAACAGGTTATCCAGAGAAGAAGAGGAAGCTCCATCCCTGGAACTGTTAAATGCCAGGTTGGGTGGGGTTTTGAGCGATATGGACTAGTGGAAAGTGTCCCTGCCTATGGAACTAGATGATCTTTAAATTCCCTTCCAACCCAAACCATTCTATGGCTCTATGATTTAGATATTTTAACTAAGGTCTAAATTATTTTTCTACTTCTAATGCTATTCCTCAGTAATGATCAGATCCCTTAATATCCAGAGTGGCTAGTTTTCTATATTATAAGTGGAAATACTACATAGCTTAATTCAGCTGATAATAAGTAAGTTCATATGCTGCGTTCTGGTGAAATTATTTTATATAACTATATGCTGCTGTTTAATTATATAAAATTCATAACTGAAATTTATTGTATGCTGATGAAAAGATTTACAAAAAGAATTTGTGTAAATTAAGAAATGTCTGTGGTTTATACTTTAAATGAATAGACTGCAGAAAACTGATGTTACTACAGATCTCTATGTTTGACTTGTACAGATCTAGGGCAAATTAATTCCTGGTATAATGCCATTAATTTGATGGGAGTTCTATCAGAGATATGAACTCATTCAGTTATTGCTAGCACCATCTGGAAATTTATAATGTCACAGCAATGTTTCACTTGCTGGAGACACGTTCATCCTTTTTGTTTAGTATGGGAAGACAGGGATTAAAAACTGAAGATCACTTTAGCTTGCTCTATATCATCTTAAATTCCCTTTTAGGCTTTGTTATGTTTGGATGGCAAGATATGAATTTAAATAATATTTAAATAAGCTTAATAGTGCAATCAAGAAGAGACCAAATATGTCTCACGAGGCAAAACATTTTCATGAATATCAACATAACCCTTTTTAGAGGGGAGTGGATCTACAGAAGTGACATTTCTTTTGGTGTGTGGAGATAGCTGTCTCTGCCTGTCCTTCCTGACACAAATTTGTATCTCTGTTTTAATGCTGGCATGTTGGAACTCCATTTCTAGGACCAGAATAGATCTGTATCACAAAGTTCAGCTCAATTCTATCATGGTTTACCACACTGCAAAATTCTGCCAGAAATGTCAGAAACTTCATATTATCTTCTCTTTGCTTAGGAAGTTGTGTTGTTGATTCTCATTATTTTTACTGGCACTGTGTCCAGAAATGTATTTTTGAGAGATTAGAAACCCTTGTCTAGTTTTGAAACTATGCTTTATCCTTGTGGAAACATCAAATTATGGCCTAAGCTATTTTCTTTCTTCCCTGCCTCCTCTAGATCACAGATAGGAATGATGCTTGTAACGACTTCTGATTTTCTAGGTTTCTGTTCAGAAATGCACTGAGTATATTCAGGCCCAGTCATGTCAAAACCTCAGGTAGCTCAAGACCAAAGGTACAGACAAAGCTATAACTACTCAGCATATGGAGATATTTACTTGCTATGGATCTGTGTTTATAACTGTGTAAGAGATAGCTCTGTGTTACACACAGAGACAATACTCCAGAGCTGGTGGAAAAAAAAACAAAATTCAACGAACAAGACTAGTTTAGGCTAATTGATTAATTACCACACCCCAGCATTAATGTGGCATCTTTAAGACAGCATACTAAGAAACTTTCTGCAGGTGCAGAGTACAAGTCTATGTGTTGTCCCATCTGGAAAACTGATACTTCTGTGCGTTAAGTACCATCCTGTTTCTGTTTCCCATGCAGAGAGTGTTGCTGGTCTGGGCAGCATGCCCAGCGTGGCCCTCCTGCCGTGAGCCCCTCAGACAGCAGCCCCCGAGGCTGTTGCACCAGGGGAGAGCCGCTGTGTCTGCTGGCAGCCCAGGGAGCGATGGAGCACGACGCTGACAGTCACCATCCTCATCTTCAGTCTCACCGAGTCATAAAAAGCAGGGCTAGAATTTTTGTTAAATCTAATGCTTTCACTGAAATATAAATATTGAGGTGAGTTAGAAAGTGTTTACCATAAATTCACTGGTAATATAATTTCATAACTTTGTCTGAAGGTGCCTATCCTTAGGGGTTCATTTTTTTGTCTGTTAGGCCCTTGTTATTAGTGTCTGGTTTGTATTTACAAAACCCACAGTATTCATCAAAACTGTTCACCTTTGAAATGAAATGGAAATGTTGCTGTGTAGTTAGCTGGAAATTACTACCTAGGAAAATTTGCATACAGAAATTTTTAGTAATTATAGTTTATTTTTATTCAGACAGGATAGAGTTAAGGAAACAAAAGATTTTTTTCAATGAATTTTTAAATAAGTTGATTATGTGGCTATCTGGTGCCAGGATGATGAAGTTAGATAGCCCCATGGATGTGTTTATTTATATAAAGAAGAGAATTCTTGCAGCATAAACCAGATAATTTATCTTTGTTGCAGTCAGCTTGGTAGACATGTTGCCTCTGGAATGCTAATAACCACCAATTTTTATGTAACAAAAATGGAATACACTGTATTTAGAAATACTCAGAAGGAGAATTTCTTTTCAAGGACAGTAAAAATGACTAAAGGATCACTAATAGCATAACCATCTCCCCCGCCCCCCCCAAGTGACAAGCAAAAAAACCCTCACTAACCAAAATATCATCTTTAAAACCGAGTTCTTCGTAAGAGATTATGAAAAATATCAATGAATCCAGTAAATCAGGAAAAGTGCATTTAGATGCAAGAATGTAAAAATAAATCCAAAGAATAAAGGAGGGGGGTATTGAAGAGCAAATCTGAATTTTAAAACAGATTCTGGTAAGTATATGTTCCCAAACGGTCAATGCTGTAATCTTTATTTTTAATTTGCACTTAAAGAGATGCCAAAGAGGAAACTCTCTGTTCATTGCAGGGATCCTTGGCATATGATTGACATGATATCATGTTGTATAAACTAGTAGCAGCCAGAAAGGTAGTTGGTGAGTCAGATCCCTTTATATCACCTCAAATTCACTGCTGCTCTGCCTTAATTTCTTTGCTCCACTTCTACAGCTTGTGATTCAGAGAATTTTACTTCTCTGTTTGCTGGTGGAGGGCATACGCTGTAGGGACTCCTCAAATTAAAGAAGCAATGCACTGTGGGGAGCCAGCTTCTGAGGTAATATTTTAACATGAGCTCTCTTCCTCACAGTACCCATATTCTGTGGTAAGCACAGATTAAATCACTCCTTTCTATGAGATGATGTTGGGGAAGGAGCAAATTTGTCCCAGTCACTTATCAGTTAGTCATCCTCATTGTCCTACACCTTCCCTCCTCTGAAAGACAGGATCTATCTCATGGGCTTTGACATGTCAAAAGTCAGCAGTCTCTGCTGACTGTTCACAAGACAGCATATGGTTGTTTTTAATTTTTACCACACTTTAACCAGTGATTTCTAATGTAACATTTTTGCACGTTGAATGATATGGCATATTTGACACTAGTGACAAATTTCAATGCCCAAGACTGCAGTAGAAAAGCAAGATTTTCAAAGATTATGCTGTCTTCACCCCCCAGCACCAAGAGCATTTTCTGTCTTTCTTTCTCTGTTGCCCTACAGTTGAACTGCTGGCAGTCAGAGGATGTTTTACCATAGGAGGTAGAGCCGAGTCATGTGAAAGTTTAGCTGTTGCAGAATCCTGGCGGCATTTAGCCAAAGCACAAAAATCTGCAAATGGAGCCTCTAAAGATATGAGGTACTAAAGGATTTTACATTGCTGACATTCATCAAAGGCTACAGGCATCATGCCATCTCTCTTCCCCACGGAGAAATAAAACTCTGACAGCTTTCTGAATTCACTTTCAAGAAAATGCAAGGCTCAACAATAAAGTAGTGAATCTATGCTTCAGTCTTACCATCTTCACCAAAAACTTATCTAATATCCAGCCTTAGGGTACTCCATATAGCCCAAGAGGATTTTTCTGTGCAGAAGTAAGCCTGATTCAGGGTGAGGAAAATACTCAAGGTAGCACACAGTAGGTTGCAGTAAAAATCATGTCTTCTTCCTCCTGTCATGTGAAGATTTCTGGAATTTTTAATTGCTGCAAGCATATCAGCCCAAGATCCCATCCACATCACTTCAACCTCTTGGTAGCCTCTCTGATTGTGACTACTTTGAAAGAATTGTGTTGCCCCTTTAAAGGCCTTCTTTACCTGCTGGGGTGATAACTGAGATGAAGAGCACAGGCCATAACTGAGGAATGTATAGGTGCATAGGTACTGCTCTGAGAGCATTAGAAATGAAGCGTGCAATTCAAGAGCAAAGGTTGCCTGTTCCTGTTAAGTGGAAAAAGAGCATCTAAGGTTCATAAGTGCTCATGGTCAAAAGGAACAACAGAAGTCAGAGGCTTCACAAAATCTCACAAAGTTGAGTTAGTTGGCATTGAAAGTGGTGTATTAGTCATTGACCTACTATATAAACACATGGCAGAGAGAAAGAAAGAGATTAATTGAAGGGAAGACAGAGAAAGAGAGAGAAAGAGAGAACAAAAGAGAAAGAAAAGAAAAAGAAACAGAAAGAAGCAAGCAAGCAAGCTCCTGTACTAGTTTGAAAACAAACCAGTGGGAGATTGCAGGTCAGAACTACAATCTAATAGGAAAATTAAGATAAATGCAATAGTACAAGAACACTGACAGAGTCAGGATACAACCTGACAGCCTGTTAGTCAGGGTGGTGGTAGCAGTCCAGATGAAGTGGTCCTGGTTAAGCAGTGATACTATAGAAAAGAGTCTGGTCTTCACCTGAAGGTCCAGTGGTAGCTCTTGTCCTCTGGGAATCCAGCACGTAAGGACTGCTTGTGCTGTTCCAAACCCCAGGTTACATCCAGGTGGGAATGCTTGGCTCCTCGCCCCCAGGCAGAGAATCTCACAATGGGGTAATGTAATTCTACGAGTCATGTGGTGGGTCCTTGATAGCCCATTAAACAGAGATAGCTCCCCAGAGGGAGTTATCAAGGATGACTCATGGTAGGAGATAACAAACACTGCCCTACCTGCTTTAACAGCTTGTGAAGATCATAATAGAATACAGACTATTGGTTACATCTTACACTGTAACCTAGGACAGCTCCCAGTCCTGGTTCCAGCATTGATCCAGTTGATGGGATGTCCAGGGTCTTGGGGACACTGCCCAGGCTTGGTTGGGGTACCTTTTTATAGATAGGTTTTCCCCATTCTGAAGATGGGTTTATCTTTCTATGCAAATTAGTTATCATGCAGAGTCTGTTCTTTCAGTCTGGAAATGGGTCAGAGGGCTTCGGGGGTTTTTGGGTGGTCATGATCCCCCCCTACAGTCCATGGTCACTTCTTGGCCTCATTCCTGAATTTGAGCTGTACTGTGTTGTGCTCATCTCCAGGAACTAGAACAAGGAAGCTTGTCCTAGAAAAGTTCTGCCCTACCTCTGCATGGCCCCCTCTTTCAGCCCCACCTCGTTTTTTCCTACCATGTGTTACTAGCAACACTCCTTGTCAATTATTATCAACAATCCTTGGCTGGCTCCACAAACAAGCTATCCAGCTATCAGTGTTTGGGACACACACATTAGCCCCATGTCTTCTGGGCTTCCACACTGGAAGAAAGAGACAAGGCTTTGGTTACTTTCTTATACAAGCTTCAAGATTTGTTTGGCTTTACAAATTTGTCAGCTAGTAAGTATACTCTCGAACCTGTGTAGCATTGTCTTGATGAGCTTCCATCAGTTTGGACAGGTGCAAAAAAACCCAAACTCAATAAACAAGCACTGATACAATTTATTGTTGCTCAAGGATTTATTTTGTTGATACTGCCAGTGTTACTGTCTCATCTGTCTCCTTTGCAGCCTGAAAAGTTTCTGCAGTGAATTACAGACATTCAAAGTGCCTTTTCGACTGATGCTTTGAGTGTTGTAAGCACAGAAGGAGAGGGAGAAAGCGAGATCTGCAGAACAAAATCTATGGAAAGAGACCAAAGAAACTAACTTGGGCAAACAGAGCTTCAGCACTGGAAAGCTCAGATCAAAGACTTGTCTTGTGTGGATGACAATTTGACAGCCATTAAACCAATGTCACTTTAACAAAGGTCAGTAGAATATTTCATCTGGTATAGACAAACTCGGACAGCTGTAATTTATAACAATTACTTACTGTTTGTTGACTAAACCTGGTCTCTGCTTCTGAAGCATTACTCAAGTTTTGGAAAATAAAAAGGATGAGCATTAAATGCAATGTCTTTTCTTGTGAGATCATTTTCACTATACACCTTCTCCCATAGAAGAAAAAAAAAAACAAAAACAAAAACAAAAACAAAAAAACCCCAAAAAAACAACAGCCTAGTCCTTTGTCTTGTCAGAGTCTGAACTATCTTGCTTAATTAGGATAGAATTAGATGCAATTTTCTGAGCACATCAGTCTTTATTCCCCAGGGATATATTTCCACATGAAGAAAGGACTCTGAAGAATCCTCTCCCAGTTTTCACTAGAATATATTTCCAGGACATCTGGCCTCTGATCAACTACAGCCATATCCTCAACCTCATCAAGACAGATACTCTGTTCAGGACTGGATTCACAGAGACTTTTTGAGGTTTTCAGCTTAGTCTATTTCCAGAACAGACACAGCTGAGAAGTCTGAGGATGAAGCTACCAGTGTTTTGAAAGGATGTTTCTTGCTTCACCATGATACACAATAAACAGACTGTTTCTGTACTTCAATGCTTGATGCTGGGCTTTTGAAAGAGGAGTAGTGAGGTGGGTGTTTGCAGCCCTGCCGACCTGTTCCTCAGAAGCACTGCCTCCGAACAGCCCTGCAGGTGCAGGGCTATCTTTGTGCTTGCTGATGCGACAGCATGGTGATGATACTCTATTCGTAATAGTCCTTTGGAAATTTAGAAGAAATTGCAGATCGTAAATCCTTCTAAATGTTGTATCACTTTTAGGCTATAGCATACAGACCTTATTGCTCTCTGTGATTGCTCTGCTCTGTTCATGTGAGACAAGTTTGCCATGAGTAAGCTGCTGATATGAGCCAGCAGCAGGGAGCTGTGCAGCTCAGATCCCTCTCTCTCTTCCCAGCCGCAGGGCAGGGGCATCCCGAGCTGTGCTGCCTGTGCCCAGCATCTGGCTCAGCTGCTCGTGATGAGCTGTTTCTTTAAAAGCACTTATCTGCAGTGATAAAATCATACACCACTGGTGCTCTTATTGCAGCGCTAAACATCTATTAACAGTGACAGTCGAGTAATGAGGTGACTGCAACAATTAATTTCCATGTTTCCACTGAGCTAGGCTCTGGAAGATTGTTACCCTGACTCTTTGTGAACATATATGCAGGGGGAGAGGGGGAAGATAGGAAGTTCCATGTTTCAGCACTTCCACCTTTCTGTTAGACATTGCCAAAAGGCCACTGTCTTTGGATTGCTTCCCTGTTTTCAAGTGCCAGAAATTTGATATAGTGTTATTTCATGGTTTGCTGAACACGGGGAGAATTGCTACCAGCAGTGTGTTTTTGCAAAATTGGTGTAACCCTTGCTTGATTTCATGCTGTTTCAGAATCCAGTGAAATAACTTCACTCTTTCTCTGTTTCATGATGACAAGTCATTAGTATTGTTACTAGGAGACCAAAATATCATTGGAATAGGCATTGAATATTAAGATGAATATATCTATTGTTTCATTACATGTTGGGTTTTTTTTCCCTGGTAAAATAATAGTGTTAAATAATACTGCAACATTTTTAAAAAATCCAATCTCACTAAAAATGAGTGATTGTTCTAAAGGCAGGAGACAAAACCCAGATTTTCCCAAAACGCAGGCTGCTGTCAGTTCCTGCATTTCTGTTTATAGACTTACACTTGAAATCACTGTCCTGTTTAAGGGTGGAGGAGGCTGCCCCAGTTCAGTAAGGAGCTTNCCTTGCTTGATTTCATGCTGTTTCAGAATCCAGTGAAATAACTTCACTCTTTCTCTGTTTCATGATGACAAGTCATTAGTATTGTTACTAGGAGACCAAAATATCATTGGAATAGGCATTGAATATTAAGATGAATATATCTATTGTTTCATTACATGTTGGGTTTTTTTCCCTGGTAAAATAATAGTCTTAAATAATACTGCAACATTTTAAAAAAATCCAATCTCACTAAAAATGAGTGATTGTTCTAAAGGCAGGAGACAAAACCCAGATTTTCCCAAAACGCAGGCTGCTGTCAGTTCCTGCATTTCTGTTTATAGACTTACACTTGAAATCACTGTCCTGTTTAAGGGTGGAGGAGGCTGCCCCAGTTCAGTAAGGAGCTTTAGGCTGAAGAATTGTCTGTGTGTTGGTAACAGTAACTAACAAGAGAAACCATTAAACAGACACAGCCAAAGGGTAGCTGTTTCAATATTTTTGGAAAGCAATTGGATCTGAATCTTGTGTACATGGGCATAGCTCCACTGAAAATAATGGAGTTATATCAGTTTATGATGCGATTTTCATCTACTGCTTTCAACAGACCAGCAAGAACCTAAAGTGGGCTTGGGAGTCACCTTTCCTTCTTTCAGTAGCTGATAGAATGGCAGGAGAGGTCTCAGGAAATGGGATGTACATGGGAAGTGACAGAGTTTATCTGCTCAGTACAACTGTGTGCAGAAGACATTCCAAACGGAGCAGTGAGCACTAGCTGAGATACCCAGTGCAAACAGCCACAACCTGCCAACACCCAGATAGCATGGCTGGATTGGGTTAGGGTGGCTGTACTGGGTCTGGATACAAATAAATGGTTAAAGTTCAATTCCAAGCATCCCAGAGATAGTCCTAGTCTAGCATAAACAAAGCCCTGATAAACACAAAATCAACTCTAAAACAAAAAATAACCATAAAGCTGCTCCTGCAACTCTTAAATTAAATTAATCCAGTCAATACTTGTATCGAATGCTGTACTAGGGAGTAAGTTTTTCTGGAAAGTAATTAATTATCTGACTCTCTCTACCAATCATTGTAGCAGTGCTGCTTAAAGCCTTAACAGTGATCACACTCTGCCGTGCCAGGTGCTACAGTAATGTGTAAGAGACAGTGTGTACCTCTAAGATCTGAGCCACAGCTGTGCATGAAGTCCAAATGCAGATGGATGCTCGCACTGAATACAAAGAGAGCTGAGACAGATGTCTGGGGAACTGATCCTCCATTTCACCTCCAGAGCCAGAGGTCTGGATCAACCTCATTGTGCTACTATCCCTGAGGCATACTGCTCTCCTCTGCAGACCTTCTTTCCATGTGTGCCTATTCCCAGGCATGCTTGTATGCACATTTCTAATCTGGTAAATCAGTAGAGAGGGAAGGGAAAGTCAGCTTGTCTGCAGTTTGCCTCATGTAATTTGCCTAGTTTCCAGTGGCTCCAGTGCCATCTTCAGCCAACAGTAACTTGAAAATTCAGTAATTTGCGAAGACTGACTAGCCTCTGGAGACAGCTATACAGGAGCTAAGGAGGAACGTTTCCAGTCAATGTAATCTCACTCATGTTTTCTAACAGCATCCTTGGAAAGCAATATGGCAAGAATTTAAATTACTTGCTGAAGACCACTACTCCACCAACAGAGGTGCAGCAATAGGCCTGAGCTCATGGCAGCAAAATCAAAAGAGGCAGTTCAGCAGATTTTTGTGAGTGACAAGTAAAAATCTCCATGGATTTACTGGAAATCCTAAAAAATGAGTAAAACTAATGAAGTAGGTGGCAAGACAAACTGAAGCATAGGAAAATATTGGCTCTCTGACATATAAGACAAATCAATACATTTCATTTTTCTGGCTACCACACCTGGCAGGAAATGTGTAAATTTTCCATTGAAATATTTTTTTTGCAAAAATAGAGAAATGGGATCTACCAGCCACAGAGAGCATGCATGAAATGATTTACTGCAAATAAATCTTAAGGGCAAAATGAATGCCTGGCCCCTGGTGTGGGAATGTAGTAATCAATTTTGGTGAGGTCACTCCACCTTTTTCAGTCTGCTCTCTGTCTGCTCAACAACTTCCTATGGAGAATGTCTTTCAATGCTACATTTGTTTATGTCATGACTCTGCAAAATCTGAATTTTAAAAGGTCATTGAATTTCATACCCAGATTGAAGCACTGCAGCCTGACACAAGTTTTAGCTTCATTGCTGCCAAATCCTCCAAACTGTCAAGAAGCCAAGAAGCAATATAGAAAGAACAAGCCAAGAAGTAACAGCAAGCAAAAGTAAAATTCAGCCTGATCAGCGCCATGATTTGGTCTGGTATAGATCCACCAAAAGACTATGCTGGCTCTAAATAAGAGAAGTCTAAACAGACACTGTCAAGGACATTAAAACCACAACAAAATATACATTTACCACGTTTATTACTATGTGTTTTTTTTTTTTTTTTTTTAATAGCTTCCTAGAGCAGTGCTTGCAGACTGCATTCTGGTTTTACAACCAATTTTTCTTATGCAGTTATCTCCCTACTTCCCTCTTCAATGCCTCAAGAGATTTTTCAGAACTGTTTATCTACATGTAATTTTCTTTTGGAAAAGAAAATGCTTTTTCAGTTTTTTCCCTGTAAATTTTTTTCATGAAGTATAGCTTGAAGATCCTCTCAGCTTTCAGTTTTGCAGTGGTTTTCTTTTCTCTAATTCCTAAATTAAACTTCATGTCTGACCTCAGCCTCCTACTTCCCCTCTTTCAATCCTTCTGATAGCAAAGGTCTCTGTAAAAGCCATTTTCAAATGAACAGATGCACAAAAATAACGTCAGCCCTCATTTCTTCAAGAGGGCAATTTATATTTTCTTGTAAGAGCAGAAAAACGAGGGGGTTTTTTGGTTAATAATTCAAAGTGAACAGTCCTGTAAATGGCTGGGAAGAAAATCTCTGTGTTTAATTTATCAGCAAGGTTTTAATCCAGTGGTTGGAAGCTACTGGAGAGCCTGGGTCAAAAACTGGTCTGGTGCATCTGGGGAAAAGTGCACAGGACAGGTAGAAAGCCACATATACAGCTGAGTGTGCCTGCTCTCAGCTAGTCATCCCTGGTTAATGGACTAAGAGGAGCATGTAAGAGGAGAAATAATTCCTGGGTATGTTTCCATGGTCTGTGAGGGGTCCTACACAGAGCGGAGCCTAGACCATCAACTATTATCAGGCTAAAGGTAGATGTAGGATCCCACTGAGCAAAAGGTCAGTGATTAGACAACATCCAGGGAGTTGTCTAACAGGCAGCCAACTATGAGAAGCACCATCTAGCCACCCATGCAGTCAGTTTCTAGCTTACGTTTTAAGGCTGTACACCTAAGGCACCTTGCAGTTCTCAGAGTGGCTGCAAGTCACTGATGGAATTAGTGGATTGCCTGTTAGAATCATCACTCACTGCTTAGAAAAAAATGCTTGTCTATACATTTTATATGGACTAATTAGCTAGCAATAAAATCTATTCATTGTGGCAACTATCCCATTGAAAATGGCATTTACTAAACACCTGGAATATCTGAGTGTAAAAATGATCTTTGTCTTTAAGAACTGAGGTAAAAAAATCTGACACCTTACCTTGTTATTCTGCTTTGTGAAAACCATCTGAGTGCAGAGCCTGCAAGGCTAGGCAGGTAATTCTAAGCTTTGTGCTACTCCCAGTGCACCCTGTCCTGTCCCTTCTCCAACTACTTAAACAATGATGCTTCCTCTCTCTTTTGGTACTGCCATGCAACACCAAGTAATCATTTGGCTTCTTTTCATTTGATTTGGCTGTCTTCTGCCACTCCTTTGTCCTATTTTGCTGGTGTGTGCTTGGGGACAAACCTGTGAGCAATTAGGGAGAACTCATAGATGTCTCCAAACGCAGGCTGGAAAACTCAGTTACGATCAGAAGAACTCTGGTAACAGTAAAAAATTTGGTAGCATGTTAGCTACAGTCTTCTGCTAGCTTTAACTCTAATATTCACTTTAAAATCATAAAAAAATACCACTTCAAGAGGATGAATAAATGAGTTGATGAATTAGTCAGAAAAAAGAATCAGCTAAGATTTAACAGTATCACCCAACCTGAACAGATATAATTCTGGCTTTCAGTACTGTAGAAAGATTATTTTCACACCCATAGAAATTTTTATATGACTGCAATAAGTTCCCCATTGAAAAGGAAACATCCTTTTCCATGTCTTCTGCTGATTTATGCCTGTTACCCACAGCTTGGCTCTCAGTGCAGTGAATAAAGAGAAGGAAGAAAAGGGGTAAGAAAGTGCAGGTGGGGAGCCCCCCAAAGCACAAAGCTTGTGACACCAGAGGGCAATGTTTTCTTGTTATATCGCTTGTGGTACAAAACCACAAGCCTGAAAAAAATCTGCATCACCGGCAAAAGCTCTTTTTAAAAAAGACCACAGTTTTGAAAACCTGTGAAAGTTTACATAGTGTGCTAAGATAGACAATCAGTTTTGAAGCTTTTCAAGACATACAGGTACTGGTTATACAGAACGCTTTTTAAAATCAATTTTTATATTGGATCACATGTGCAATGTCAGCAGACACACAGTGTCAGTGAAAATTGAAAATCTCAATCACATCTGTGCTCTGGGTGAACACAGTATGACAAATCTATGTTCACTTACTTCTTTGAGTTCACAAAAAAAATCACAAGTCTTCAGCTGAAATGGAAAACAATTGCTTGTGTAGTGGCTTGGTAAAAATTAAGGTTTTAATAACTTAATAAGCATAAGTGACATTGAATTAAAAGTTTAAGAGTCAGAAGTGCTGTGCTTTTCTTTAATAAAAGTATTAAAACAAGCATGCCCCCTTTTCCCTTGTGATATTTCTACAGTGGTCTGTTAGCTTCAAAATTAAGGGAGCTGATGTGATACAATCTTTTTCTCCCTTTCCTCCAAATAAAATAAGACAGCACTGTTGGCTGCCTGATCAGGGCTCTGCTGGAGCTTGTTGGAGACCTGGGAAGGTGCATGTGCTTAGGTGGAGCTGCGGCCCCAGGCAATGGGCAGGTCTTCTGGGCAGTCCCACTCTGGTACAGCACCACTGTCTGGGCTGTTAATGTATATTTGATGTTTTTTTATGCAGGATATGAGGGGCAATTTGTCAGCACCTGAGTAATTAGATCTGCTAAATGAACAAACATCTTGTGCAGAAATTAAAGGTAAATCA
>VYZQ01053693.1:35698-62854 GCA_013400655.1 Mystacornis crossleyi | reverse complement strand
AAAAAAAAAAAAAGACAAACCTATTCCTGTGCTAATTGGTACTGGATGACTATAATGCAGATTTATTTTTTTGTTTTAGGGTTTTTTTTTCACCTTTTAGTGTACCACAAACTTTGTCATTTATACATTTCCAACTGACTCTCTAGTATCTAATATTTTCTTCAAACTAATTATCTAATACCTAATTTCTTTCCGTAAGGGCAAACTTCTTGTGATTCCATCAAAAAAGACACAATCAAAAAGCACCAAACAGCTTTTAAGACCTGCATGAAGAGCAGACATTTTTGTTAGAAGGAAGAAGTGTCAGACATAGGTCCTTCAACTGACCTAGATGTGGTGTGTAGGTATCTTTGTAGATGGGTACTAGTGGGCATCTGGAAGGGAGAGCGATGAACAGAGAGAAATATATGGATATATTTCTAGGTATAGGAAATATTCCTTAATAATAATGCTGTTTTCTTGCAAAGGTTTTGCCTGTTGCTCATATAACCTCTGCGTAAAAAGATTTGATGAGACTTATTTCATTATGGATACACTTGTAGGTAAAAAAAAAATCCTCAAATGAAAGGACTATAATTTGTAATTATAAGGCCTGCAACTGGTAATAATGAGCCTAGAAAAGTTATTTTATGTGCCTAGATCTTTGGTATGAATTGTATGCCAAATATTACAAACAATATCTGAACCTATGGTTTATCACTGAATTTTCTTTGTCACAAAGTACATCCTTTTTTACTTATTTCTTCATCACTTATAAAAACATTTCTAGTCATTTGTTTTGAAGAGGGCTACAGGCATTGCATTCTGAAAATAAGGAATATGTATCTTTCTCCATCTTGATGTAATACAGATGACAAATATTAATTAAACAGCCAAGTTTCAAAGTACAGGTTTTCATCCTGATCTCTCTAATCTCCTTTTTGTCAACTTTATCACCTCATAAAATAAGGAAGAACTACTGATCAGGAAATACACAGTGATGCAACAGGAAAGAAAATTTGCATTGGTGTGCTGAATGTCCTATGAAGTGCCTTGTGCTATCTCGTCAAATCTAATCAAAACTCTTTGATGCTGTGCCTTCTGGACGAGTGATTTGATTTTAGGCAAATTTGGCACTCATATTTATGCTTTAAACTAGATGTGGCATATAATGTTCATGTTTTGATCACTGTTCCAGTAAACACAAAGGGTTTTTTTTAGTATGTTACGACTAAGACATAGATTGCAAGATTGTACTTGACTTGCAAAACAACAAAATAAATCATAAGAGAAAGCCAGCATTCAATAAATTATGCACTTCACATCAAGCTGTGTTGACATCTTAAATGAAGTATAGCTTAAAGATAAGGAGTTAAAAGGGAAAATTATAGATGTACGGTGAGTTTCTTTAAAATTATCACTTATCCCCATTCCATCACTGTAGCTGTCATTTTCTCTTTTGGGCTTTAGTTTTTTTTCTACATTTTTTGGCCTAAAGTGTCTGAATTATGACAGAAACTGCCATATTATGAATAATTCTTGATAAATGCAAAAGTAGATGAAATCTCTACAAATTCAATGAATATTTAAGGTCACATATATAATATTAGCTCTGACAGACGGTTAAACCTGAGGGCTCTTTTTGAACTGAAGGAAGTTTCATTGAAAACCTGGGATTTTCTTAAAGTGTGTATTGCATGTCATATGTTCATATTACAAAATTCTTGTTTCTGACAAGCACATATTCACTTTTCCTCCCTGTGGCTCCAGTCTGATACACAGCCCTTCTGTTCTTCTTACCCCCTCACACTACATGCCGATATCATAAGCTACTTAACAAAATACACTTTTTACTTTCACTACTGGGCTGTCACTTCAACAGGCTGTTTTGAATTTGTAAGAAAGTTTACAGCTGAAATACATGAGAAGAAATTCCAATAAAGAGTAAATCTCAGAAAATTCAGAGTTTACATTTGCTTTGGATCAGCATGTAAAACTTCACTTATCTAGCTGATGTGTACTGTACACAGAGGGGAGCCATTTGCTCCTTTAGTAAATACCAATTCTCCTAATTGTTGGCCTTTCCCTCTTTCTTTCAGGGTGGAATCAGGAAATGTGGATATTATGAATATATTTACAATAACTGCAAGAGGCTAACAAGTATCTTCAAAGCAACTAAAGTCAGGAAATTCAGGCTTCAGCTTCCAAAATTGACTTAAGATTTGATGCTTATTTCCACCCTCTATCAGCCTCCTTGCAACACAGGATCTGAATCATATATCAAGGCATGACAGAAGTTCGAGCCATTTTAGTCAATGCCAGGATGAATTCTGGACACAGCTCTTTTTAACAATGAATTGTATGTTTTCTCTCTAAAGGCAGAAAATGGGAAGAGGGATGTAGAGATGGCTGATACTTGCTGTGTGACCAATAGTTTCAGTAGATTATGCTGTGCATTTTTGTCAGTAACCCTTATTTTACAGCTGTAAACTGTGTTAATAACTCATTTCCTTTTTAACTTTGCTTCTCTGATATTGCAGAAAGCTGCAGAATTTTGGACTGATGATGGTGTCTTACAGTGGTAGCTGTGTGAGGAAGCCTGGATTGTACGTGGGGACTGAAAACTGATAATTTCAGGACTTAAGAAACTTAGTTATAACTGTTAAAATTAAAAAAAAAAAAAAAAAAAAAACACAAAAAACAAAAAAACAAAAAACAGAAAAACTAACTTTGGTTTATCAAATATCCTACAAGTCCATGCCATTCTCTATTTCTTTTCTGAATATTTTTTACATTTACAACATTATCTGCATCTGAATTTTAATTTATTACTATGCAAAAACTTACAAATATTGTATTTTTACATTGTTAACAGGGTAGAGATGTCATTCAGTAAAGTACAAGGAAACAGAAATCAGATTTTTACCAGCTAAGCTTAATTTGTGTGGCTTATTTGACAAATTTTGCTTGCTTCACTGGCTTTCATTGCAACCTATATTGTCTTAAGGGCACCTTGAAGTTCTGCAGGCCATGATTCACTGCGCCAAGAGGCCTGAGAAGCTTTCTATTGAGTTAAACAAAGAGTTTACCAGAGTCAAGAAATACACCATATTTTTGATTGGATTTATGAACCTTGCAGTGACGTGATTAAGTTGTCAAAGATGAAGATATTTTTTGAGAAATGACTCAAAATTACAGCTGAATCTTCGTGAGATTAACTAATGTGACAGCAAAGGAAAAGATGCTTAAGAGACATTTTAAATAAGTCACCATCACATAATCATTCCTGCATGTATTTTACAAGCTCCATGCTCTATCTTTAAAAGCTTCCTGCAAGTGAGATCTGCTTTTAGTGTTTTTTACTGACTTAGATGCAGCTTTGATATAACTTAAATAATTCATTGATTCTTTTTGCCCACACAGTATCCTCCTGTCTAAGGCATGAAACTTGCTGTTCTGTAAGATTTATTTTTGTTCCATGTTTAGAAGCACCTAAAGACTCATTATTATTAGAAATACAAGACATAGCTAATGTTATATGAAAGACAAGTTTTAAGTGAACTTCAAACTGCATAACCATTTGAAGTTCATTTATGGTTACGATGGCAGTTTTTAAGGAGCAGTTTCTGAAATATGGAGCATGAAGGAGGGATGTCTGCAATCCTTCCTGTGACTCTAGTGAATGTATACTGAAAATCACAATATATGAAGAAAAAGCATATTTTAGTTCTGCATGAATTCAGACACACAGGAGAAAGAATTCCCTTTAATCCTTCAACATTCTAGAGGTCAGAACAGGTTTTTTAATTTCTGTGGAAAACTTTGACGTTTTAGTGATTTATGTTAGTCAAAACTCTGAAATATTTTGGTCAGGAAATATTTCTTAGTGGTTCTAGTTACTGTATTATTTAGGTACTCTTGTTTCTAGTCAGACTGCATCTTCCCTCATGCATCATAATTCCTCAGTGAAGCCAAAATGTCAGGTTTCCTTCTTCTCACATAAAGCTTGTACTCAAAACTCTTCTTTAGTACTACTCTTTGTTCACAGAACATACTGGCAACTGCCTAAGATAATGTAGCTTTCTTTTATGGTCGACAAATTATCCACAAATGTGGTTGTGGTGCATTTTCCATTTTCTGCTGCTGGGTTCAAATGACTTCTTTGGAAGATAGGCAATTACTTATAGCCTGACTAATGATTATTTATTTCTGGCCTTTGGTCCAATTTCAGTCCTTATTATTCTGCTTACTTTAAACTTGTCTTTCCAGTACCCAATATATGTATCTCATTTATTCAGTTTTTTCCTATTATGCTCACACCTATTTTTATAGTTCAACAGAGAAGAGCCTTCCAATTTACACATCCAATAAAAATTTTATAACAATAAGTTGTACCTAAAACTTCCTGTAATTGCTTAAAAATAGAACATGTGTATCTGAGAGACAGCTGGTTGGCAAGACAAAATTCATTGCTCTGGCACACAGAACAGGTTACCAGGGGTGTGATTTTACTAGTTTTTAGCTTTGTTAGTCTAGTCCCTGTGAATTGTTCTCAAAGTAACTGAAGAAATATGATTCAGCTTTTCCTTCTTCTCAAATCATCTTCCTATTAGAACTTAATTTCCATGTTTGAGACTGAATGGGACCATGAATCAACCAGGTCCTTTCTCTCCAGCTTCTTAAGGAGATTTCTTCCTCATATCTTTCTTTTATAGCTATATAAAATAAAAATTGTAAGTAGAAGAGTGTGAGGTAATGCCACCTTAGATAGCCTTGGGCACCTGCCACATGGAAGCCTCTCATCCTATCCCAGAAAAGATCCCTGGATTACAAATCTTTCCTTGAGACTGGACATAAAGCCAAACTGCACAGCAGGAGACATCTCTGATCCTTGAAAAATCTTCCAGTAGTGTATGACATTTCTCATGCGCCATGCCCTGCCACCATGGTGAGAGGACCTATCGCTCTGCCAGACTTGGCATACTCATTCAGGCTGAGAGCTCGATCACTGCACATTTCTAAGACTCATTTTTTAATATAACGATACCTTGGTAAGTCATATATGAGCCCCAAAACAGTGAAGGAAATGCAGCGTCATGTCTTCATTGGCATGTTAGGAGACAGCCAGATTCTAAAGAGTTTCTCCAGCTAGTTCAACAGTGTGAAGCAGACTAAGGGATTCTCTGGAACTGGTGTGGTGAACACTGTTTTACCACCTCTTACCGAAATTTCAGGTTTTTAACTGGGAGACCATCGCATATTGGTACCTCCCACCAGAGTCCTGAGTGGTGCAGAGAGAGATGATAACCATGGTGTTTTTTAAAGACCCTATCTATTAATTTTGTTAGCTTTTGTTGGGGAACTTGAGACAGACTTTGCTAGAGCATGCATTTTAAAGTAGATCAGGAAAATTGTTCAAGCTTTTCCACATTTCCCTATGATCTCACTTTCCTTGTTGTCACTGGAATTGGTGGTGTGACTTTTTGTCCCCTCTCTCCCTCTTGTAGAGACTGCCTTCACCTACAAGCAAAGCAGAAGGCACAGAGAGTTCTGTCCTGTCCTCCCTGTCCCCCCACCCCTGCACCCCTGTATCTCATGGACTGAAAACAACATAGATGCTGTAAAAAATATTACTGCACTTCAGACCTTGCTGTGTCTGACTTCTACCTTACCTGAAAAAATGCTGATTTTTCACAATTATTCTCTTCTGAGCAATTGCTCAGAATGTGTAAGTTATCAGTTCACGCGAAGAGTGGCAGACACGATGTAAGGCAGAACTGCTACGATGATAATGAGCAAGGGTGCAAAGAAGTCAGTGGTGTCAGACAGGCAGAACTCAGACACTCAGCTCAACAGTGTTCTTCTAAACTCCAAATCACCATTTCAAGTCCATCCCTAGGGGCTGTGATATGAGTGAGACAGCAAAGATAATGCCTCAGGACTTCTGATATCCTTGACATCAAGAAGAGGTAGATCTTTTCACTCCTTTCTCTTGGTTCTGCTCATTCTCTTTCTGGGACCCTATGTGTGAAGTGCTGCATCCCAGACTATGAGCTTTGGAACATCAAATACAATTTCTCCTATGTTGTTTAAGAACGGTTGAATAAGGAACTGCTGATTTACATGACGAAGGAGAGCAAAATAAAAGTGCCCCTCCCAAGGACACTGCTCACTCAATGAAGAATTGTAAGAATAAAAATATTACACGATTTTATATTCAAGTGTTCAGTAAGGAGAAGTACTGATTGAGAGAACAAGAAATCTTCTCAAATGGCTAACAATGACCATCATGGTCCAATCTTTCTCCAAGTATGATTATACTGAAATTATCTGATTTACTAGACAAAAATTTGATTATATGGCACAAGAGAAATGCAAATAATGATCTTTCAGCACTTTCTTTAGGGCTAAAACAAATAGTAAATACCTTGCAACAACAATATTGCATTAGCACATTATTTATCTCAGTACTTTGTGAAGAATTTGCAGGGCTGGAGAGTAGAATGAGGTGGCAGAGCCCTATGAATGCTAAAGAGAAATTGTTGCAATCTAAATGAAAAATAACTAATCTTTTTCATTTAGACTTGAATGCAGAAGGACACCCAGGAGTAAGACAAGGACAATAATGATGGGGATCAGGTCAATTGTGATTGTGCTGCTGTGGAAATGGTAGGGAAAGTTCATTTTGTGTGATTAATGCACTGGTCAGCTGCCTGAAAAGCCAGCAGAAGCATGGTTGAGTATTGAAGCCGATCCAGGTACTTAAAGAGAAGAGGGCCCTGGCTCCTGCTACCACAGAGACTCAGTCAGCTTTTCTGATAACTGACCTGAACTGTTAGTTGCTGTGCTTGTCTGTGCTCGTTCTTTACACATGTAGATAACATGTTTTAAAGAAGGTGTGTTTAAGTGTTTACTTCTTTTCACTAATTGATCATTTTGGATTTAGCAAAAATAAGAATTTGGTAAGAGTAGCACTGTGAATAGGCTCCTCTAGTCCAAAGAGAAGTGTTTGAATTTTGTCAGAAGAAAGTACTGAAGTCTGGACAATTTCTTAAATCTGCCCTCTTCTTGGTCCTCTTACCCTTTACTTTCAAAAGGTATGGATTTTTGTATGAGGACTACAGGCAATACACACACGACTAATTAGAGAAGATGGGAATCCATGAAGTACTGCTTGCAGTATGTGCAGGCATTTAGCACTGCACACTGTCATGCAGAGATAGCTGAACTAATTCCTCTCAGACCACTTGTGTGCCAGAAGCTTGTAGTCTTCTGATGTTCTGCTCCAGCTGAGTTACCCAAACTCAGGAACTGCACTAATGTACCTACTTTTGGTTGTTGAGCTGGCTTGAAGAAATCTGAATATGTACTTTCATACAATATTCTGCATGGACACATGCAAGGTTCATCTCATAAAGGTCTGAGCATGCAAAAAACCACAAACATGATACTAATATCAATCCTGTTTAGTCATCTAGTATATTGGATTTGGTAAGGTCTGAAATGAGTCCTATATGAATATTTATAATAGGACTATCATTTGAAATATTAAAAAATATGCTTTTATTGCATATGTCAAGTGCATATAACCTATTGTCATATAGTTAAAAAGAAAAAGAAAGAAAACTATCAGATATTTCCTTACACGTGAAATTCCATAATGTACGTGCTATAGTGCTACATGATTGATTTATGCTTGAATCAAAGCATCCAGTACCACCTAATAGATTAGAAATTCTGTCATAGAGAGCTGAAGTTAATGCATTGAGCAGTACTATGACCCTTAGTGTTTAAGATCTTGTGATTATTGTAAAAAAGCTGTTATATTTGTCATTGATCAAATTCGACAGCTACATCAAAATAAGGGTATCAGCAAATAGACAGAAGGAAGTTAAACCGCAAGGAGACTTACAGAGGTCATAGTAGTACAATGCAGGAATGTGACATACATTTGAGTAAAACACCAAGGAGGAAAAAAAATACCATCAAAAATTTGAAGGTGGATTTCCTGAAACCACCAGTGAACATCTGGAAATGATAAAAAAACCAAAATCCACACCCGAAACACAAGACAGATATTCTGGATTCCATGTAGAATCTCGCAGGACATAGGGTAGGTTCTATAGTGCTGGTGAGTCAGTATGTGGAAACAAAACATAATCTTTTGATTTCATTACATAAGAAATATTAAAGAAACTGTGAAAAGATAAAGAAAAATGCTCTAGGAAACATTAAGTTAGGATTCTGATGTAAGAGATTTGAAAAAATGTGAGTGCTTACTTCCCAGTGGCTTTAGGACAGAGATATGGGTCAAATGCACATCTTAATTCAGTAAAACACTACAGTGTAGGCTTAATTTTGAACATGGGCTCAAGCAGAGCTCCTTTCTTCAGACATCGACTTATTCTCCAAAATACTGGGGAAATACAGAATTTAAGCATACAGGAGAATTTTCGCATTTGAAAGGTTGCTAAACTGCAACCTATTAAGAGACAGAAAAAAAAATTACTGGAAGGAAATCCTTGTGCAGTGGGAGATGTATGGAATAACTGATATTTAGGAAATGTTAATTACCCTGTTTGCTTTATGTTGCTTCGGTGTGAATAATGATTCAAAAGGGAATACCTTTATAGTATACCTTGAAATATATTTTAGTTCTTCTTGGAATTGCTGGGATCTAAATCTCTATGTGAGAGAAGAACAAATGGGAAAGCTGTTCTTCCACTGATCCTTCCACCTGCATTTGTTTAATGGAAAATTCTGGAGAAATAGGAAATTTAGCTTTTCATTCTGTTAAAAAAAAAAGTCTGCTTTGAAAAAAAACAGTAGTTTTTTTTAACCTTCATTTTCTTTCTCCTTCTGGTTGTTTTTTGGTTGGTTGGTTGGTGTTTTTTTAAATGTCGTGGATATACCCAAGATGACTGAGGAGTTGGGAAAATTAGGCTTCGGCAGTGCAGTATTAAGGAGTTGCTAACTGTAACCTGCCATTCTCATACTGAGGAACAAAAATGCCTCAGCTTCTGCCCCTGTTTATGCACAGTCATGAGTGCTACCTAGTAGGAAGGAAAATGCAGCTCATGGAATCAAAATAATAAAATATTTTCCACCTATAACAGAATTAACAGTAGAGAATATTTGCTATGGGGAGAAATATAAACAAGTATTTTCTTAGTGTGGGAACTTATGAAAACATTCACGTGTGCAGTTGAAGTTAAGAAGAAATAATTATTGACCTCACCTAAACATAGAGGCTGAGATTGGCAGGTCTTGAGTGCATAGCCTAGCTCAGACGGACCAGCTTTAATTCACCTTCTATACCTTGCTTTTCTTCTGGGCGATGTGAAATGCTGTCCAATAAGTTTCTGAAGACTTCTCTAGCAGTGCTGACTGTGAGCTTTCAAAAGGGCTCTTCTGACACAGCCTATTCCAGACTACATCCCTTATTTGTTGCCTCAGCACTCTTACCCTGTCTATAGTCATCTGTACTTCACTGTGATGCTTTTCAAAGGACCTCTTTCTATCAGGCTTTGAATCAGGAGATAGCTTTTTTATCATTGAGGGAAATCCAACACTGGTTTCTGAAAATGCTCAAGACTGTGGGTCAAAGACATTGCACAACCTGTCTTTAAGTTCAGAAGTCAGTGGAGAGGTATCCCCAGGTGTGTTACAAAACCACCTTTTCTGACATATAATCACGAACGTGAGGTGTATAATCACAAATTTGATCCTTGAGAAACCTACCATTTACTAAGGTCCTGGAAGTCTTATGGAAAAAGATATAAATGCCATTTCAAACTGTGCTTGATGTTTCAGGTGGCTTTTCCTGTTTCACCTGTGAAGGGGAAAAGATTGTTCATGAGGTGAAACATGGAAAATAGCCTCAAACATCAAGTGCAGTTTAAGAGGTGCAAAAGCAATTTTAATTGAATCTTGATGATTATGTGAAGATTGTTTTGGTGAACTAGAAACAAACTGAATTTTGTTTGATGTTAAATTTTGAATTGTTTTGTCTGCTTCTCTTTCACTAGACTTTCAGTGGCTTCACAGGTTATCACAACACTTGGAGATTAAGAGGAGAAGGACTAAAATATAGTTTCTTCTCGGGTGACTTAGATACTTAAGCACAGATTTGTAGATGTTGAAAGACTTCAGATCCAGCCCAGAAAAAAATACTTTTATGACTAACTTTTACCAGAATTCACTGGAGTTAGAGAGATGTCTGACTAGCTTGGGGGATAAGCATCATGATCGTGAACAAATACATAGTGGGTAGCAGTGAAGGTCAAGCTCGCAAGAAATTTAATCCAATATTCATACCATCTTCTGCAAGTTTACCTTCAGTGGAGGAACTGCAGTATGAAGGCATGGCACTGTACGCAGGAATGATAAAAACCTAGGACCTTCTGCTTCTCGGGACTGATAGCTACTGCCTCTCTCTGAAGTCAAGAAGAAGCTAGACTTGAACAGTTAATATTCTGAATAGAACACTTTGGTGCTTTGGACATTTTTTACTATACACCAAATAAATACAAAAATAAATAAAGACAATCTTACTGGGAAATGATCAGATTTAGCAAACCAGTTTGAATGCATGCATCCCGGCAGGCTGGTGAACATTGTTTGCCTGCCCTATTTTTAAGGACTTCCTCACCCCTATTCTCTTTCTGCCAGGAGTTCAAACAGTGAGTAGGAACACCTTGTTCTGGATGCTGCTTTCCAAATTACTTGCTGGAGAGCACACAACAAAAATATTTTGCCACAGGTGAAAACAAATATCCCTAAATAGCAATTACAAACAGTTACTTAGTTTTTTGAAATGTTATAGTTATGTATCTGTTTGTTTCCTCTCTCCTTTCAGACACTCGGTTCTAATTTGTAAAACTCAATCAAATAATTTTAGAAAACATAATAAACATTTAGTATGCATCAAAGCCATCTGGAAGTGCTCTGCACTGTGCTCAGAAACAGCGGGACTCATCTATGCATATTCAGCATTGGAGGTTTTTCACTCTCTTTTACATTAGCAACCCAAACAACCCAGATCAAGAACGTGCTTAAGCAAAAGAGATTAATCACTGTAAGACTTTTAGAGGCAGGGCATTTTAAAAAAATCCCATGAAACAGCCCTATCCCCTTTGACCTTTAAATTCCAGTGAACACATAACCCTTTTTCAGATCTATCTCAGCCATTTGGGGGACCCAATACAAGTACCCAGGACAGAGTCATCAGCTGGTTGAACACCCAGCTGAGGCCAGTGCTGATTACAGCGTCAGACAATCTAAAATACAGCAAGATTTTTTTGTGTGTTTTATATGAAACTGTCATGGTTTGACACTGTCCCAGTGCCAGGCACCCACGAGAGCTGCTCACTCACCATTCCCTACCACAGCTGGGCAGAGGAGGGAAAAGGAAAAAAATATTAATTAAGGCTTCACAAGTGAGATAAAGACCGGGAGAAACACTTCAAGGGCGAAACAGGCTCAAGTTAAGTTGTGAGGTGAATTTATTACTAACAGAATCAGAGGAGGATAATGAGAAGTAAAATAAGCCCTTAAAACACCTTCCCCCCCAGGCCCTCACTCCTTCCCACCGACAGCACAGGGAGGCAGGGCAGGGGGCTTTGGTCAGTCCATTACCAGGATTTTCTTCCACTGCTCCGGGAGAAGAGTCCTTCCCTGTGAGGCCGTGGGGTCCCTCCCACGGGAGACAGTTCTCCGTGAACTTCCCGGCGTGGGTCCCCTCTCACGAGCAGCAGCCAAACCGCCCCTGCTGCAGCCTGAGTCCCTCCCACAGGCACGCAGTCCTCCCAAAACTGCTGCGCTGTGGGTCTCTCCCCACGGGGTGCAGCCCTCCAAGGACAGGCTGCTCCAGCCTGGAAGCAGGGCCCTCTCTCTCCACCGGGTCTCCCACTGGATCACAGCCTCCTCCAGGCATCCACCCGCTCTGGCGTGGTCATGTCCCCCACAGGCTGCGGGTGGATCTCTGCATTCCCCGTGGGCCCACGGGCTGCAGGGGGACAACCTGCTTCACCATGGTCTGCACCACGGCCTGCAGAGGAATCTCGGCTCTGGCGCCTGGAGCATCTCCTCCCCCTCCTTCTCCACTGACCTTGGTGTCACCATGTTGTTTTCCCTCACATGTCCTCACCTCCTCCTCTTCTCTGACTAGAATCCCCAAATCTTTGTGACTTTTTGATTTTCTTCTTAAATGTGTCATCACAGAGGCGTTACCAGCCTCTCTCATTGGCCCAGTTCTGGCCAGCAGCATGTCCATCTTCAGAGCCATCAGCCATTGGCTCTGCTGGACATGGTGGGAAGCTTCCAGCAGCTTCTCACAGGAGCCATCTTTGTGGCCCCCCTGCTACCCAAAACCAGGCTGTGCCAAACCAATACAGTAACAAACACCACTGTCATACAGAATTACTAGGATCAAGTTAAAGCAGGTGATCAGCACAGAAAAAGGAAAACCCTGGGAGGAGAACATGACTCAGGCTCTTAAAAGATGCAAGTCCTGCCAGGACTGCTTGGGTCAAGCACTGTTGGTCCTGATTGCTAATTTTTGGTGCTGAGAAAACCCATGCATATTATCATACATGTATCAAATGTATCAATTGTGGTGATACCACAAGTTTGCTCAGAAGGGCTTTGGTCCTGACACACAAGAGGAGGAGGAGAAGTAAAGTAGACCAGAACTTTTCTGCTTCAACAAAATTTTCTTTCCTCTGCATTTCTTAGCAGAGTCTTTCCCTGGAAAGAAGGATGGAGAGTACCAAAGTACTTGTTTTATATATTATTGGACAGATGGGTTTCTATGCTTGAAAATGATTGTACTGATAATACAATTAGCCTCCCTCAAAATTCTGGGACTCAATGCCTGAGGTACTTTACTTTCACCTATGAAGAAATGATTCCTACTCCAAAGAACTTGCAGTAGAAGAAGAAATAAATTTGAAATACTCACTTTGGTCAAAAAGAGTATCTGTAACTTATAAAAAAAGGAATATAAATATTTGCATAGTTTCACATAGAATTCGTTGAAGTAAATCCCATTATTTTCACGGAACGATTCACCTTCAGTATCTCTAGGTGAGGTCTGAGACTTTTCAGAGATGTAGAAAAGGGGGGCAGTCCCATCCAGTACCTGAGACAGGTGCAGCAAGCTGTGTCTAGCAGCCCCTGCCTGTCTGCCTGCTGCAGCAGGAACTTCGCCACTTTGTCACTTACCCTGGCTTTTCTTTCATGCTTATTGTGACCTGTTACTGCTTGAGTAATGTAGAGTGCAAGACATCTGTTGAAACACCCTGAGGCTTGAAAAGGTCCACAGTTCTCCTGTAAGAGCATGGCTTCACAGCTGTTGAAACAAGTTTCCCACATTTTTTGCTTCATATTTTCTACAAATTAAAATACCTCCACTAATACTTACCTGTTACATGAGTAATTGTTGGTTCCCTTGTGTTAGCCTGTCTGTTAACTCTGGATAATTCACCTGCTGTATCCAAACAGTGATGGTCAAAACACCATAGTATATTTTGTGCTAGAGAAACGCGTTGCAGCAAGAAAAACTGACTACATTCAAATATAGTTCAGGCAACAGATCCTTGCAGGTACTATAAGTTTGCTGGCATGTCATATTATTACAAAAAAAAATTCTTTGATTTTTAAGTGGTAATTGTCACAATAGATTGAATATGCAGGATTCCAAAATATTAGCAGGGTTATTCCATGAGAGATCATCTGAGCGCATGAACAAAATATTACATATCTAACAAGAATTTATGAGCACAGCCCTTTCATGAGGCTTAACTGCATTTTACCAGCACCGAAAGCTGGGATGCAGGAAGAAAGTATTAGCAGTCAGAGCTTTTTCTGCGATTTGTCATGCATGTCAACACAGGGAAAGACATGCTTGAGCTGGCAGTGACAGTGCAATTGAACAGATAGCATGAGACATGCCCTTCACTCGGCTAACATGCACTCAGCATACGTCAGAGCACACTCAGTTGAAGCAATTTCTGTGCTTGAGCATTCCCAGGGAAGGGACGTGCTTCCCGTCCTGCACCTGTGCTGCTCTCCAGGCTCTGGCTCCTGATTAACACAACGAGAGCAGCAGTCGCAGCTCCTGTCTTTGCCCCTGCTGGATCTAAATTCTGAGATGAAAAACATTTTCAATTCATATGAGTAATGAGCATTACGAATTAGACTCAGATCAATTATTAAATGAAGATGATTATGAAATATTAAGAGGAAGCTATTATACATAATGTATTTGTCACAGATTAAAAATCAGGATTCAAATAATATCCTTCTCTGCCTGATAATGTATTTGGATATTTAACATATTTAAAGGGAGTACAAAAAATAAAGATAAGTGGGAGGGAGGTGCATCTATTGAAACAAGAAATGGACTTGCTAATGGCTTCTGCAAAAGGGAGTTTTCCTATGTCTTGGGTATAGTTTGTCTCTGGTCTCTGGTGAGAACATGCAGACCCATCATTTCAAGCCTGTGTACCACTGTTATCATTACTGACTTTGAAGACCCTATATTGTACACATTCTAGGAGAAGAAAAATTTTGATTTAATGTGCAGTCCTGTCAATTTTGTGGAAGCCCTGTTGACTAACAAGTGCTTTTGTACTAACAAAATGAAGTTGCTGTTTGGCTGGGAGTTCATTGTGACAGAAGGTACAAGCAGTAGAGTGACTTGTTTGGAGCTTCTTCTAAAGCCCTGCTGTGCTGAGATATTTTGCATTGCATCTGATGAGTCAGTGATACAGCTTTGTGTCCGTGCTTGATGTGTTGAGGACATGATGCTTCTACAAAACCTTATTAAATTTATCTCAGGACTAGAGATGGTTGAAAAAAAGAGGAATCATTGATAGAGCTGTTCTCACACTGGAAAATACTGGCTCCATGGAAATGAGACAATCTGTGGAGATTTGTTGGTCCTTGTGAATTTTACAGTAAGAATAAGGCCAAAAGGCAGAATGCCTGGTTCTCCCTGAGCCCACCTGACTCCCCAGGTCATGAGGACACTTCTGTCTTACCTGACACCCCACTTTTCTCCTGGGTTGGAGGTGTCCTGAACTCAAAGCTGGGATGCAGCTTTCCCAGCATACCAGCATCAAGGAGAACACACTGGCTTCTGTGTCCCAGTGGCTGAGCCTAGGAGGTGTCACTGAGGAGAAGGGACAGGTGAAAGAGCAATGGCTGTGAGGTTCCAAGGCACTGTGACTGTCCAGGAGAAGGGGATGGGAGGCTGCTGGGCTGTTTATGTGCTGTGCCAGAGCCAGGGAAGGGGTAGAAAAGAAGCTGAAACATGGGCTGCAGGGAGAGGCCGCTGGCCCTTTGCACCATGCAGGGGAGTGCCCAGAGGGTGGGGAGTGAAGCAGGAAGCCCATTGGATGGACAGAGGGAAAGACTATATTTAGCTGAAAGAAAGAAACCAAAATATTCCAGAAACCTGTCCTTTAAGCTTGTTTCCATATTTCCAAAATAACATCTGTTTGAAAATCAGTTCATTTCAGGATTTTGCTTTTTCATCAATACTCAAAAGGGAAACTTAAAAATCACGAGTTATTTTGTTTTTCATCAGGATGGACTTTTCCTGTTTACCTCTGCTGCTCTAGTGTTAACAGCTTATGTTTGGATTTTGTTTTTATTTTGGAGACCTCCCATCACAACAACCTTTGTCATCCAAGGACATCACATCCCTTGTATGTTAATGCATGCAGGTATTTTGATTCTTCAGGACATAAGGCTGCATCCTGCAGTTATCCTGTGAAAAAGGAAAATTTTGAAGCCCTTGTGGTCTGTTGTTATCTGCTCTAGAAGAAATATCCCACTCAGACTTCAGTTCCAAGATATTATTGGTTGAAACCAATAATGAAGAGACTCAAAGAACATTATTATGTAATATTAAATAATATTCAGTTCATATATTTATAAACTGAAAGGCAACTGAAAGATTTTGGAGGAATAATGAATTATTAAAAATTTTTTTAGAATTTCCAGGAGGATGAAAGATCTTCTTTGAAGCCTTTTATATCTCTTGAGTAAATATGTGCAGTTATAATTACACAGTTTTGTTAAACATTTTGTATTATGTAACCAAAGACTTGGAACAACTCCAATGCCATTTCTCTCTATTGTGTAAATATGTAATTAAGCAAGTTTTTTTCCAGTACTTTTGCTGATTACATTTTCCTCGGTCATGAAAGAATGGGATTTTTCTGCTCTCAGACATACCACAATCTGAGCCCTACAAACCCTGATGTGGTGTACTACCTTTCCACTCCCACTTACTAATTCTTTGTATGTCTTTGTTTGCCCCTCTTAAATGGGGCAAACCCCACATGAGAGCTGACATAAAATATCAGTCGAAGACCTGATTAGGTACTCATAAAGGCACTGAGAATAGGGATGACAGCTAATGTTTTTCCATCACCTATGGCCAGTCAGAGTGGAATAGGTCACAAGACCAGAGGATTCAGGTCACGAGCATGCCTCTGGTACTCAACAGTGTGGTGCCTCTTTGCACATTCCCTCTTCTGAGAGAATGCCAGACACAATAAGTGCTGTGTCTTTGGAAAACACAGAAATTGTAGCTCCTGCCCCTTGCAGCCCTTATTTGGGGACAAAAGTTCTGTCCTGAACTCTAACAGCCCTGATGACTAGCGAGGGAAGATGGTCATGAGTGCTGAGCTGGACAGGCTATACGAGTGAAACTTACCCTGACTACCTACACCTGGCCCCCTTGGCTGAAGATAAATTTATACCTTCCAAGGGAACTTGGTTTAGTTTTGGACCTCGCAACCTGTTAGGTTGGACTTGAAGATCTTAGAGGTTTTTTCAAACCTTAATGATTCTATGATTCTTTTTCTTGCATTGATCAGAAAAATACAGACATTTTTGTGCAAGCTTTGTGACACTCCTGATAGCAGATCCCAGAGTAGGAAAAACCAGCAAAGATGATTGAAAGGAGCATATCAGCACAGGACAGGTATCAGTTTGGTTTAATTTTGGCACAAATCTCTTGTGATTTTGCCACAACCTTTCTAATAGTGGATTTTCATGTTTAGAAATAATTTTGAAGGCAAGTGAGTAATTTTGAAGATGNCTCTAACAGCCCTGATGACTAGCGAGGGAAGATGGTCATGAGTGCTGAGCTGGACAGGCTATACGAGTGAAACTTACCCTGACTACCTACACCTGGCCCCCTTGGCTGAAGATAAATTTATACCTTCCAAGGGAACTTGGTTTAGTTTTGGACCTCGCAACCTGTTAGGTTGGACTTGAAGATCTTAGAGGTTTTTTCAAACCTTAATGATTCTATGATTCTTTTTCTTGCATTGATCAGAAAAATACAGACATTTTTGTGCAAGCTTTGTGACACTCCTGATAGCAGATCCCAGAGTAGGAAAAACCAGCAAAGATGATTGAAAGGAGCATATCAGCACAGGACAGGTATCAGTTTGGTTTAATTTTGGCACAAATCTCTTGTGATTTTGCCACAACCTTTCTAATAGTGGATTTTCATGTTTAGAAATAATTTTGAAGGCAAGTGAGTAATTTTGAAGATGCAAGGGGCTTGGACAGCATTTTTGTTATTTCTGGCTTTGCATTTCCCCAAGAACATGTATGACTTTGAAAGATCCTGAACTTTCATAAGGCAGATAGAGCTTTTTAAAAACATAATTAATATTTCAGTGAACTTCTGAAATAATTCAGGCATATATGAGCCACTAATGACTCAGTGGAAGGGAATTTCTCACCCCTCTCCAATGAAACAGAGCTGTGCCGTGCTCCCACACTGTATTTCAAATGCTCGTTCTTAGACTGGTTGTCATTCTTATTTTGGTTGCCCCATAAATAAACTATAATGCTACTTTTCATGATGAGTATAATACTAATATCGTTCCACTTGATGAAGATCAAGAAGTTAGAAAGCATTATATATATGCTTTGAAAAATCAGAGCTGATGCTTCAGAGAACTGCAGAAAATTAGGAATTATCTCAGCAATAAATTTGATCTTTAAAAACAAAATTATTCAATTTGCAGAGATTCGAGGTAATCCAGACGTAGAGCAGCAATTTTTATTTAAAAGAAAACCATCCATCTCTAAGCTATTACAATTTTTTGAGCATATGAAAATAATGGAAGTCTGTGGGAAAAAGGTCAATATAAATTGTGAATAGTTTTTAAAAAGCCAATAATAAAGTTTATTAAAAACTCTATGAAGTGATCCCATGGTGAGAAATGTACCTTCAATGTCTTTAAAACAGCTCAGCTGTGAAAAAACATGTGTACAGTCCATTTTTTTAAACAGTGGAA
Organism: Mystacornis crossleyi; assembly: GCA_013400655.1. Lineage (NCBI taxonomy): Eukaryota > Metazoa > Chordata > Aves > Passeriformes > Timaliidae > Mystacornis > Mystacornis crossleyi. Next base: position 44,543 of record VYZQ01053693.1, on the reverse strand, counting down.
GGTTAACATCAGGTATTACAAGATGCTCTACAGGATCAGTTATTTAATTATCAATTTTACTAATGGGAAAACACTATAGATCTATTCAATTAAGTATTACAAGTGTGAAGTAAAGCTGTAGTGGGGTTGAAAAGAAAAATGCTGAAAGTTTCCTTGGACAAAAAAATTATTTCAACTAATCAGTGCAACTGAGGACTGAAACTCATCAGGTCTTAAAAAGGAAGAGAACAGAATTTTCCAGCTTTGATTCACTGTTGATGTCTGCCCATTGTCACATACAATGACAATTTCATTTCTTGTACTTGTCCCAGAGCAGCTTTTAGTAATCCATAGTCTGGGGATTTCAAGCACAATCTATACTCCTTTATTTGGAAAAATGGGTTTTCAGAAAGCCGTGATTAGATAAGGTTGGCTGTTTATTCTCCTACTCCATATTCAGGCTCAGCTTTTCGGGCAAGCCTGTAGGTACACATCTGTGGCAGGAGGGGGAAGCAGAAACATCACAAACTGGGACTTCCCAGCTGCACCCATCTGCACAGTGGTGGGTGGATATCTAAGTATTTGCAGAGAAATCATATTGAAAATAATAAAAACCCAACAAGTTAAAAGAGAAGGGGAAAGACGAAGTTATTTGCTCATCTTTCTGAGATGCATGTTTCTGAAGTCCAGGGAAGCAGGGTGTTCCAGGTATTTTGGACTAAATCCCTAGGAGGATCCTTGTCCATCACATCTACTGTCTTCTTTTTTTTCATAAACAATAGAACCCTACTGTCAGGGAAAGTGTGAAACTGTTTGACTAAAAGAGCTGCCCTGTGTTAACAGTCACGAGAACTTAAGGCAGTTTTTTTAATTGAACTGAACAATTCACCTGAAAATTACAGGATGGCATTTCCCCAGAGAGAGGAAAACCAAAGCCTGATCTGTCATAACTAATAAAATGTGAACTTTATCAGTCAAGCAGTCAGCAAAGACCTTGGGGGAAGGGAATTAATGGGATTTATTAACATGTTGCTGTTGCCTGAACATGTGCAACAAGTTAGCTATACAGCTGTTGAATTAAAATGTGCATTTTTGGAAAGTCATGCTTTTTGTTCTATTTTCTTATCTACTGTAAAAACTTCAAAAGAAAAAAAAATTAATTGCACTGAAAATAAGTCTGCTCATTAAGAAAGGCTGAAATGATGCACACAAAATGAGCACTCACCTAATCTTTATTCATATTTGGAGTGAAAACATATGTGTGATTTAAGGAAATACAGAAAACTGCAGCTGATTAAATGATTGTGTTTTTTCCCTCTCATAATTACTGTTTCACAGTATTCAAAGGTCATGCCACACCATAGCTATTTTTGCTAATACAAAAAAATGTGAATATGGTTTTTTTCCCTAAAACAATAAAAAAAGCTTATAATAAAAATTGTTTGCATACAGGTACTTCAGCATCTTAATTATTCTGTTTTCAAATGAAAATAGGATTTAGGTGACTGGACAAGAGGAAATGGCCTCAAGTTGTGTCAGAGTAGGTTTGGATTAGATATAGGGAAAAATATTTTTCATGTAAAGGGTTGTAAAGCATTGGAACAGGTTGCCTGGGGAAATGATGGAGTCACCATCCTGGAAGTGTTCAAAAAAACTTGTGGGTGTGGTACTTGAGTACATGGTTTAATGGTGAACATGGCGGTGGTGCTGGGTTGATGGTTGGACTTGATGAACTTAAAGGTCTTTTCCAAACTTAAGGATTCCATGACTCTATGAAATGCTTCCAAATGTATCAAACTCCACCAGAACTGCATGACTTACATGAACTGCTGTAAAAAATTATCCCCTAAACTTTTGATGTTCCTTCTTGCTGTTAAAGGGTTTCTGCAAACACTGAGCTTGATGCAGGTACCAACTCTTATGCCTGAAAACTGCTTGGAAAGTTTCAGTGTGACTGCTCATGCAGGTAAAGTTGAGGGCTTTTTCTAAACGCTGTAAAGAAGAGGCTACAAATGGTCTTTTACTTACTTCTCTTAGAAGAAAATTAGGTTATTCACAGATTCTAATTGGCTTTGAGTTGTACCAACTTACAGAATATCAAATAAAATAATTTCTCACTGTGTTCTGTCATGTAGCATGGATCAGAAAAGATATGTTTCTCTATCAGTAACAGCTTTTGGTTCCTGTAGGTGTTTACTGGAAGGAGGTGTTGGTGCTTTGCTCTCCCTGCCATGTGGCTGAGGCCCCACTACAGCTTCTGGCAGCACCTGCTCTTGATTGAGGGTCCTGGGTGGGCTTCACCTGGCTGCCAGATGCACTGGCAACACATCTGGAAAGCAGATGCTGTAACTTTTAAAGAGGGTAACAGATGGTGGTGTACTCTTTTGCCCAAACAGAAGGCACTGTGACATCAGGAATATCTGAAACAGGCCGGTGCTTCCCCTCTTCCAGCTCTGAAATAGCCCTGACCTCACCCACAAAATAGCTCTCCTTCTGACATTTGTGGTTTCCAAAAGGTCACTGTAATAATTGAAGTTGCTGCCATTGACTTGTTAGGATTAAATCTCATGTCCAGAGAAGACTTTGCCAGGCAGGGAAGCTGCCCAGAGTGCCCAACCCCACAGCCGGGTCTGGCTATCCATACAAGCTCCACCCCTGATGTTTCCCACAGCCCCTCAGGCTGGCACAACCTGTTTAGTAGACTTCTGGCACTGTTATGTTCCACGAGAACACTGAGATCAAGGGACTAGAAGGAAATTCAAGCCTAAGGAGATGAAATTCCCAGAAACTGGCACACAACAGTGGAACTCACAGGAGGTCAAAAAATAGTCCTGTCTTCTGCCATTACCAGCACTTAATACAAGCCACATTTTTTTAAACTGAATTTTCCTTCAGTGCTAAAATAAGTACTGCACACAGCATATCATCCCTCCAAACTGCCACTCACCCACATGAACCTTATTAGGGATGAATCTGTTACCACAAGCAAGAGTTAACTGAATAAAGCAAAATTAATTGAAGTGCCACTTGAATAATATGAGGAAGGAGGTTAACAGAGGCACTGATCTTTTTTCTTTTGTGAAGTGGTGCGATGCTGCCCATGTTTGCATGTAAATAGCTAGCTCCTTTGTACAGGTACTGGGGTTTTACTGACCTCAAAGAAAATGCTGTTGGTCAGAGCTGTGGAAAATAAGTGAATTATAATCATATAAAAATACCCTGAAAAAAGGAAAGCTGTTTCCAAAAACCCAAGTTTCAAAATAATGAGGTAAAAACTACATCTGCAATTAAATGTAGACAATGTGGGCTCAGAAAAAAACCTGAAAAAATTGATACTCCTTATAAAGGTCATTTGAAAATTGATGAGAGACCTGCAGTATCAACCCATTGCCTGTAACAAACATAAATATAAGCACAGTGTATTTTCAATTGGAACAGCACATTCAGGGTGGAAACAAAGTAGATCTTTAGTGGAACAGGAAAGAAATTACAACTTTGATAAAACACAGATGGGAAGATATGTATTAAGAGTCTTAGTAGTGCTTGTCTTACCATGGTATCAACTAACTATTAAGACTGGTTTAAAGTCATACCTGTATGTAGTTCCAATATTTATTTCAAATTTATTTATTTCAAATTATCTGTACTAATCAATTTGTGCAAAACAGAAAATATATGAAAAAGAGGAAAGGCTTCCATAGAAATATTTTTTTAAGACATCATAGTCAGTTTGTGACTTGTTTTCCCATACTTTGCATTTCACATGGGTTTCTCCTATCTCTTTATTTTCTTAATAGGTTTTTGCACTGAACCAACATAACCTAGACTTGAATAAGAGCACCTATTTGGGCTGTTGCATTCTCCTGCCTGTTTTGCTGCCTTTTTTAATTGTTCTCTATCTTGAGATATTGGATGTTTTATTTCAGAAATTTATCCTCAGCACAAGACAGCTTTTATTTCCCATCCTCTCTGTCTTTTCCATGTAGGATCACAGTAATACATTCAGATTTGTTTGTAATTCTTAATGGCAGTTTAATTGAAGAATTCATGCAAGTAGCAATCGAGTATTTGCACAGGATAATACTTCTATAATCCTTCAGGACTCCATTATGGCCAAATTACCAGCTAGGTTTTACTGTGGGGAATTCCTTAATGCTTCTACAAAGAATAAAATATTAAATTTTCAGGGCTCTTCTGTTATGTCAGAAATTTTGGTATTGGAAGGAATGACAAGCAAAACATTTTCTAACTCTATTTTTTGCAATGATTTTGATGTTAATTATAAAAGCTTTCTGAGAGGTGGGTTAAGAATTGATGAAAATTGAGATTGAGGCCAAATTCCAGGCACAACACCACTCCTCTGCAACAATGTGGGCTGTGGGACTGAAGGGGTGCAGGGGTGTGAGAAGGCAGCGAGACGGGAGATGGTGAGAGCAGAGAGTCCTGTGAGCTCACCCTCAGTGAGACTGGTGAGCCAAGTGGACATTATTCACTATTAGTAAGAATTAATCAAAAGTGAGGTGTCTCTTAGACCAAGTCTATCATGGGGGAAGTTTGTGTGCGTGTGTGTTTTACTATTCTGAGACCTTCTGGAGTTCAAAGGGCAATAGCCACGTAAATATTTTATGACCACCATCTATTACGATGTCACCACAAAATTTCTTATATCTTCTTGAGGCTTATGACATTTATATTTTACTATAATTCTGCACCCACTTTCAGGTATTTCATTCAATTCGGTGAGTTTTATTCACAGAACCTAGAAAGAAAAATCTGTATGCTCCCAGCTGTTTTAAATATAACATTAGTAGACTAATTAAAAACGTCTTTTCCATGTGAAGTTCCCTACACATTGTATGTAAGCTGCATACAAAAACCCCCAGTTTCCCCACACAGAAACAGATTGTGTTTTGAGTGAAAAACAAAATCAGAGAGTTTCCTGAAGTCCTGACAGCCAGGAAATGGTAGTCCTGTGATCTGCTGCCTCCCAAGCTGCTTTTTGGAGGAGCATTGGCTGGAGAGAGGTTTTCATACCTTCTGAACCTCCAGGCTCTCTTGCCTCTGCACAGGCTGAGTTCTGAATGGCATTAGTCCTTCTTTCCATCTTGATCCTCTCTCCCTTCNCCTTCTTAAACTGAAAGTTTAAATGGCAGTAGCCCTCGAAATACTTCACCCTTACAGTGCAAATATATTCACATGCTCTAAAACTTGTCTGCAATGCAGAGAGAAAACACCAGCAGTTAAAAGCTGTTATCTGAAAGGTGAAAAAAAAATATTATGGTGATATTTGTTCTGTAGAAAGAATTCAAGAGGATGTTTTTTTCCTACCACCTTTTAAACAAACTTCTTTGTGCCTCTTAAAATTCTTTGAATTATAGTTATGAGTAGTATTGCATAATACATCATACATTAAGGATAAAGACCTTATGTGAAAACACAACTCCGTTTAGATTATACTTTCATACATCAGAAAAATTATTTTAAAAGCTTCTTGATCCCCTTCTGAGAATTGACTTGATCCCCACATCACTTTTCTCAGAAGTGCAATCAAAATCTCTTAAGAACAAGACACAATCTAATTGGCATACTTAAAAATCTTAATTGTGACTCAGAGACAGCAGCTTATTTTAAGAATATGGTTTCAAAGAAAGAATTTTTTTCTTCAAGAACCATTACAATGGTTAGTTATGTCTTTGAAAACTCCATGAAAACTTAAGCAGTTCAACTTTAAACTTGAGTTTTTGGAAATTAAATTGTTCTGTTGTCCCAGAAGATATAAATTACTAATGTTTAACTCTGCAGGTATAAAAATCTTTCTTCTTTGTGTATTCTGGAATGTTTCATAGTCAAATTTCAGGACAGAACTCATGTTCTTGTTTTCCATTAATGGAAATTCCTTGAGAATAGGACTGAAAACCTCAGTCTTCTGGCTGTCCTGGTATCTCCATATGCAGTCAGAAATGCACCTTTGTGGCTGTGACTAGAGCGATTCACAGAGTCTCATGGTGCTGTTTCAGGCCTTTGCTTATCTTTAAAGTCAGGTCTTCTTATTACCACAGGAAGCCTCCGTCTCAGATACCTTCAACTATATAAAGATCAGGCGTCTTGCCTAGGAGAGCCAAGAAAAGCAGCCTTGCCCAGAGGTGGGTGTCAGAGCACTTCCCAGTGGTAAGCCATCCTTGCCCTCTGTCATAGGTAGGAATGGGAGCTTCAGAGGGTTTTAACTCAACTCCTGTTGAGTCATGACGTGCAGAAAAGAGAGAGGAGCCTGGGTATGGCTGGATCCTGTCCTAGCCCCAGACTTTGTCAAAAATTTAGGTTTTATAACTTTGTCCCGCAGGTTTCTGTTTTTGATGCAAGACCCAGATTGGTCTCATCCAATTCTCCCAGGCTACAGGTATCTCATAACTGTATCTGTTCTGCTAAATTGTGAGGGCCTGTCATGGTTAAAGATCTATTGGAAGTTGCACCATAGTATTCACAAATAAAAATTAAAATTGGAGGTGTATTACTCTTGAGTAAACACTTTTAATTCACAAATCCCCTGAAACATTCCTTGTACATCCCCGTATATGAATGTTCAGTCTACTGTCAATGGGTAGGTTTGTTTGCTTTTATTATCTTTCACAGACCCCTTAGAAGTAGTCTAGAGACTAGCTCAAGGTCCCGTAGATGGATGGTTAAAAAAATCCTCCCTAAAGTAAAACAAAAATTCTGTGACCTCTGTTTCCTCAGTTTCTGTGATCCAGTTATGCTGGGTTTTGGTTTTGATGTAAGAAATTTTCCATGGCATAAATGAAGGGAAGACTTATGTGGAATACAAGCACAACCAAGACAAATATATGTGGCAGTTTCTAAGACAAAATGGGCTAGGTTAACACATAAAAGAAGATTTTAAATATGTTGTCACAGAAGAAGGTGGGAAGAAAGAGATTCTGTGAATTATGAACCTCTGAATAGATAAGAGCTCATTGGAATAGCTGAGAATTTTGAGATGTGCAAGACAAAAAGTGACAAATATAGACAGAATGAAAGAACTATAGTAAAGTTTGTGAGATTAAATTAGATTTACTCTGTCAAATAAATATCATAAATCATAATGCTGGAAGGGAGATTGAAGGTTTCCCACCCAGGCAGATCCATTTTTCCTTTTGCATGTTTTTCTAACTTTCCTAAAGACCTTGAATAGTCATTTAAATGATCTGCACTTTTAAGAAAGATTTTCCCCCTATCCAGTTTAATTTTTCTGGATACTATTTATCTTTTTTAGCAACAACTTTTTTCTTTTGCTTGCCTTACCTAAAACTAATCACCCCTTTTCTAACAATAGCTGGTTTTTATACCCTCTGTGGTCCTCCAGTACAAAAAAATATTCAAGATTCCTTCTCTGTCTCTTATGAAAATGGCATCTTCCAAATTCACAAATGCTTTCTAGTGCTAATTCTAATCCAAGTTTCACTTTCAGTAAAAGCAGTATTTTACTTAAAGACCTACAGTCCCAAAGAAGGGGAAGGGAGGAATTTACAGGAGGAATTGATGCTTTCAGTTTATGAAGAACAATTATAAAGAAGAACATGAAAATGATTTAAGCATTTTTAAAAATTCTAATAAGAAAAATCATGAAACTTATGAAACTTTGGAGGACATTTAATAAAAAAATAATCTTTTTCAGGGTAACCTTCTTTTTCAGTTTGCATATAACTTTATTAGGATTTAATAGGAGTCAAGCACAAACTTGGAGAAGGAAATGCATCTGAGTAGAGGTTTTTAAAAGTCTTTTTCCTTGGAAATACAAATTCCTATATTTATATATAAGATCATAAGCATCTTCCTAGAATTTTCACTTATTAAAATATCTTAAATATATTAGTTTTTACTTGAGGACTACGTGAGATTTTTTGCAGGCATTTATTTCTCTTTGTTGTCACTAACACAGGAAATGTTTGACATATTAAACAAGAGGTGAATCCAATCCCATGGGTGTCCTGTTTAGTTGCACTAAGAAAGCTTTGCTTATTCAGTTGCTCTGGTAAACAGGTCCAGGGTAACCTGTAAGAACTGAAAAAATACTCAAGGGAAGAAAGAGAGGTATCNGATTAGAATATTTTGTGGTGGTTGTTCTGAGTTTGCTTGGGGTCTTTTTTGTATTTTCAGAATAAAATGCAACTAAATTCATATTAGCAGAACATTTCAAAGACTCCAAAAAGGGCTACAGCAGCCTGCTCTGGTGAAGAAACAAAAGGTATTTTTGGAATCAGCATTCCAGAGAAGGCAGGGAGGAAGAGAAAGAGCTGGGAGGATGGAATGTCTTTCTGTCCTCTGGAAACAGCCAACAGGAGTAGCTCAATCTCTGTAAGAGCAGGGCATTGACACAGGGATCTGTGAAAACTCTGGTCCTTTGTAATGGAGAAACTGTAACCACATTTTCTTGACTTGCTGGCTTTTTGAAAAACAGGCTCTCCCTGAAAAAAACATGTTTTCTTATATTTGTATATATGTTTCCATTTATATTTGTAATAATCCCTCTAATTTATCATCATTAGTTATAAGGTCATTAAAAACAGAAAAAAAGAGATTTATTTTGGGTCCTGAATATTAATGTGAAAAAAGATAATAAAATAGTAAATGTACTTTTCAAGCGGTTGAGCAGAGTTAGTAGGACTTTGATAATAAAGCAGTTAAATCACTGCTTTATTATGATAGTTGTTACATCATATTTTAATTCTCATTCAGCAAACTCACTTGTTTGTCATTTTTTCCTTACTGCCTGATCCTTAAAACACCAAAAAATTCTGTAAAGCACCTACTGCATAAGCATTTCTAAAAAAAAAAAAAAAAAAAAAAAAAATTCCATATGTTTCTTTAA
>VYZQ01053693.1:14887-25223 GCA_013400655.1 Mystacornis crossleyi | reverse complement strand
TTTGGTTTGTTTGGGTTTTTTTTTTGGCGGGGGAGGAGTGGTGGGGAAGTCTGATCTAAAGTAGTGGATTTTGCTTTAGAGTTGAGAATTGCCTGTTATTCACAGGCCCTGGAGAAGGTTTCTGTCTTACATGAGGCCAGCATCTGGTGGTTCAGCAGGCAGGGGTTCACTGAGGTACCTGCAGGAATGCTGCAGAAATTGAGACCTTTGCTGGCCTGTGGTGGAGGATGCAGAAGCAGTACCACTGTGTTGTGTGTTTCAATGCATGACACATATGGCTGGGGATACTCAGGATATCTGGCAAGGAAGGGTCATCCTTTGGATCAGGGCAGTCCCTTCTCTGTAATTTCCTGAAATATGAGACAAATATGATGAAGTCTGTTCCCTGTGTGTAAAATTCTGTTTTATTGAATTGCTGTATTTCTGTAATTTTTCTGCCATGTCATGTTGATAATAACTAAATAATGCCATACACATTTCCTGTGAAAATGCATCAACCACTCCCAAGGGGGGAGGACAGTCAGCAGTTCCCTGAAGTCTTTTTGAGTGGCTGGTCTGTGAGGCTGCAATACCCTGTTACCTGCTGCATTACATTTTAGAGCATCAGGCAGTTTATAATGATCAACGATATCCTGGTACAGTTTTCTCAAGTTGTTATATGCTTGCATACACCTGTAGGATCAAAGTTCAGCTGAAATGGAGAAGCAGTCCTACAGATCAGTTCTATTATGCAGGCTAGAGTCCTGCCTAAACAGATGATTTATTAAGCAAAGTGGTTTATTTTCTATCAGTACCTATTCAGGTGTTAGTGAAGACATTTGAGTAACTCCTCAACATTTTCTACTGGCTGAGCCATCAGGCTGACACAGCCTATGTACTACAGAATGCAATTTTGTGCCAGAATATCTATATTAAAATGTGATTCTAGAACAAAAGTGAATATACAGATGAGCAAGCTCACCCAGCACAGATATCTCATCTCCATTTTTTTCCCTTCTTTTCTGTTTTTTTCCACATAGGAAGTCATCAGAGTTATATTTTTCCTGATTAACACATTTCTTCATCAACTATAATTGCAACCATTAAATTAGATTGCCTCCTGTTAATCTTCCACTGCTTCAATCCTATTATGCAGAAAAATAATGTAAACTGTCAGAGTGAGAGGATGCAAGTGCCAATCTTGAAACTAGAGAAAAATATTGTTTTAATAAAAAGTCTTTCCATCATCGTGAATCTTAAAGCCAGAGATGCCAGAGATGGCATTTTCTTAAACCACAAGAAATATGCATAAAAATGAAAATCTTTTCATTAACAGGAAGAAATAAACATCATATCCAAGCTGATGGTATTCTTGCATGCATCATTTGTATAGCTCATCAGATAGCTTAGAATTAAAGCTACCCTCAGGCAAAGAGTTGAAGAAGCAAATAGTCTTAATTTATATCTCAATATAAAGTTTATAANTATTATCTAATTTCTAGGATGCCTTAGGAACATTGTCACTGGTAGATTTTAAGAACTGATTGTTCATTCAAACAGAAAACATGTGACTGAAATGCCAAAAGAAAAAGAAAAAAAAAATTAGACAGAGTACTTCCATAAATCCCCAGCTCATACATTTTCATTTCAAGGGTTCTCCATCAGTTTTTTATAGGATGACTTTTTTTTTCTTTTTCTCCTGTAGGTTATCATGAAGGGATNGTAAACTGTCAGAGTGAGAGGATGCAAGTGCCAATCTTGAAACTAGAGAAAAATATTGTTTTAATAAAAAGTCTTTCCATCATCGTGAATCTTAAAGCCAGAGATGCCAGAGATGGCATTTTCTTAAACCACAAGAAATATGCATAAAAATGGAAATCTTTTCATTAACAGGAAGAAATAAACATCATATCCAAGCTGATGGTATTCTTGCATGCATCATTTGTATAGCTCATCAGATAGCTTAGAATTAAAGCTACCCTCAGGCAAAGAGTTGAAGAAGCAAATAGTCTTAATTTATATCTCAATATAAAGTTTATAAGGCTAGATAAAAAAGTAGGTACTGAAACATTAAGTCCCAACAGTCTAGCCAGTCTGATTAATATCTCTTTGAACAGAACTTACATTAAGTGAGAGACAGCTGGGTTTAAAACACAAAGCCTGGCACNTCAATGAATTATTTTTTGATATTTGAGATAGTAAGGGGAAAAAACTTATTAACTAAGTGGAGTTACATTAGTTTTGAAGTGAAAATTAAGATATTAATATTTATAGAAATATATTGTTTGTTTATTATCTAATTTCTAGGATGCCTTAGGAACATTGTCACTGGTAGATTTTAAGAACTGATTGTTCATTCAAACAGAAAACATGTGACTGAAATGCCAAAAGAAAAAGAAAAAAAACATTAGACAGAGTACTTTCATAAATCCCCAGCTCATACATCTTCATTTNCACATAGGAAGTCATCAGAGTTATATTTTTCCTGATTAACACATTTCTTCATCAACTATAATTGCAACCATTAAATTAGATTGCCTCCTGTTAATCTTCCACTGCTTCAATCCTATTATGCAGAAAAATAATGTAAACTGTCAGAGTGAGAGGATGCAAGTGCCAATCTTGAAACTAGAGAAAAATATTGTTTTAATAAAAAGTCTTTCCATCATCGTGAATCTTAAAGCCAGAGATGCCAGAGATGGCATTTTCTTAAACCACAAGAAATATGCATAAAAATGAAAATCTTTTCATTAACAGGAAGAAATAAACATCATATCCAAGCTGATGGTATTCTTGCATGCATCATTTGTATAGCTCATCAGATAGCTTAGAATTAAAGCTACCCTCAGGCAAAGAGTTGAAGAAGCAAATAGTCTTAATTTATATCTCAATATAAAGTTTATAAGGCTAGATAAAAAAGTAGGTACTGAAACATTAAGTCCCAACAGTCTAGCCAGTCTGATTAATATCTCTTTGAACAGAACTTACATTAAGTGAGAGACAGCTGGGTTTAAAACACAAAGCCTGGCACAGCTGCCAGGCTTGGCACATAAAGGAGGTGGAATACTTCCTTTAGAGCTAACTTATGTTAAAATACCATTTTAATCTTGCAGGAAGTTTTAAGGATCTCATGATCTGAGAGAACTTACTTGCTTTTGCAGTACTGAAACTTCTATCCATTCTCCTCTGATTTATTTTAGACTTTATCAAAGATTGATTAGAGCTGCAGCATGTTCAAGAAAATACTGTATTTTTAGATATTAAAATAAGTTATAAAATGTCTCTAGTTTTCTAGTGTATAGGTAAAACCTATGACCCCAAACTGAAAAATTAATCTTCAGTNGACTTTTTTTTTCTTTTTCTCCTGTAGGTTATCATGAAGGTATTCTCAGAAGTCATTCAGCCTCCCATTTGTAACTCTTATTATTACAATAAGTACTTTCCCTGCAACAGCAAAAGTTCTCATGATTTTTTTTTTCAGGCTCATTCAGGCTATTGCAGCCTTTGCAGTCCTCCTTCCCTTGGTGCAGCAACCTGCCCGTTCTCCAGCTGTGGCCTGCCAGGATTAGTTGATGTCCTCTGCCAGGACAATTATTTCTATTTCTAAAGGGGTTGAAAGATGCTTAAATGTGCACTGTGTTTTTATGACCTTACTTTTCTGCATATCTAATTGCAGTAGTCGCCCCCGGCACAATCTGCTGCTGAGAGCAGTGAGAGCAGTGAGCACATTAACTCAGTGCTCCTGAGTTTAGGAGAGGTGTACTCAGGAGCACTGATGTTTCAAAAGAGGACACCCCTGAATCGTGGATAGGGACACTGGGGATGCCAGGTCTGCAGCTCTGCTGTTGCAGGCTAACCTTGGCCAGCCAAGGATTTGGATAGTGACTGAAGGGAGGCTCAGGTGCATGCCTGTGGTCTGCAGTGTGGTGCTATGGTCACAGACGTCTCCAGCCGGTTGTGTTCATAACTTACATGATGTAAAATATAACTGACAGTATTTGGAAAAGATAGTCACTGTGTTGCCGGTGGGAGCAGGAATGACTTTAACAGCTGAGGATGACAAGTATTGGAGAGTTCACTATTGCAGAATATTTTATATCAGCATGGTGGAATGCCTTCAAAGATAAGGAAACAGAACATAGGAAAATGGGAAGGGCAACAAGGAAAACTTGCTGAATGACAAGAAAAAGAGGAAAGAAAAGAGACACAGAAATGCAAGGCAGATATGAAAGTGCCCATGGGGAAGAAAAGGGAAGAAATTGGAGAAGATTCACAAGGATGCTGAGGGAACCTAAAGTGAGAATAAGCAAAGTGATTCAGAGAACAAGAAAATGTGAAAAATTCAGAGTAAGTTTGAGCAGTCACTGAAGAGAGATGTAAGAAAACTAACTGCCTGTGCTACTGCAGGGGTGGGGGATTAGGGGAGCCAACATATTTGCCACGGTCAGTGTCCAGCAACCCTATAGGTCAGACACAATAGCAGAATCCTTGTGTTCTTCCAGACACATCCTTGGACCTCAATTCTTCCAAGCTAAGCTGACATAATAAAAAGCAAAGGTACTGCCTGAAGTACATGAATGAGTCAGTCCCAGCGGAATTCCTTCCCTGTTCATAAACGTAATCTGTCACAAGGAGGAAAGGCCTTCTGGCACCAGTGGGGTGAGACACCACTAAGCTCTGAGGAGATCACCCACTCCCTTTGGTGCTGCCCTCAGACCACCTGCCTTTTTTTACTCAATTTTCAGTTATGTTGTCACTCTGCCAGTGGCAACATCCATATGGCATGTGGGTTTTTAACTGATGACAAAAGGCTTGTCAGAAGTGGATAAGGTGCTTTTGTTCAAGGAATTCCCATTCTGTATCCTTTTATCTTGATCTGTCACATGTAGTTCTAAACTACCTACCTTGGGATCTAAACAAAAGGTGTATTCTTAATTCTGTGAAGCCCATGGAAAGAATCAAGGAGCAATATTTGCGTGGATGTTCAGAGATGTTTTATTTCTCCCAGGCCATGGCTGGGGAGCCTGGACCAGACTCACAGGAAGGACTCAAGCATCATGGGAACACCCACCTAAGTACAGGATTCTCAGGGTGGGGGTACATTTGAAATGGCCAATGAGGACCAGAACTGGGGTATATGTGACCAGAGAGCAGGTGGAAACCCCCGTATCCAGGCCATGCTTCCACCCCAGGGCCCCCTCCCCTCAGGGGGGGAACCTCCACGTTTTCTAAAGTAGTTTATATGTATGTTGGAATGTGGAGTGTGAAGCCTAATTAAATTACAATTATATCATTATTTTTATGGTAAAAGTTGCAATCTAATTACAGAGCAGTTTAATGACAATTGAAAAGGTATTAGTGTATCATAGAGTGAAACATTGTAGGAAATCACTATTTTATCCTATGCCCCTGTCATTGTCTAAAAAATACAATGACAGAATTGCTTGTATGATAGTCTCAAAAACATTTTGCTAAAAGGAAGTGTTTTTTCAGATTTGAATGATTGAGATGATGAGAGAGCTTTCTTTCTCTCATCCCCAAACCTTTACATTCAATCATCTTTCTACAAACCATGAAAATTCTTCTGGTGGACAGCTCTTCATCATGTCCTCAGGTGCTTTTTGAGCTAAGATGGAGATGAAAAGTAGAAGAGCATCTGTATACTGGGTGATAAGGGTGAAAACACAGTGACACAGTGATTTATAGTATATCTAAGATAAACATGGAGTAATTGTTCTTTATTTCTTTAAAGGAAATGGAGCTTTGCACTTGAGTCAGTTTCGGACTGTTAATTTGGGATTGTCAGAATGAGACACAAGTGGGGAGATACTGCCATAAGATTAAACAGCTGAGCAGAACAAAAATTTTCCAAAATATGGGTAACTGCATAGAATTTACCTATGATGTTTTGCATTACCTTTCAAATGTTTTGGACAGCATCTTCATGGTCACAGTATTCATGACAGAAGTGCTATCTACTGGAGAAACATTTCAGGTAACCTTAAGATGGCAACTCAGTTACTTCTGCACTTGTTAGATCTTCAGTAACTGCCTCTCTCTGTTTAAGCCCAGCCTGTTTTGGTGGGAGGACTAAGACCTGGCTCCCTGGCCTTTCCTCTTGGGAAAGCGACAGCTGGTCATGAAGCTATTTGGGTCTAGACGGTAAATCCTAAAATGGGAAGTCCCTTTGAACCATTGCTTTACACTGGTAAATCAACATGAATGTGTGGAAGAGAATCCTTTTGTCAATAAAATAGGAGAAAGGTGCCAGCTGAGGCCATGTTTGGGCATATTTGCTACTGATGGAAGTTGAAAAGCAGAGTGCAATGCGTCACCAATGCCTGCCAGTGGGCTGTGCCAAACCCCTGCGAGGAATGAGCCTGCACACCTGAGCAGCACATTATGCTCCCTGCTTGCTAAAGAGGTGCCAACAGGTTTCAAAATAATGACACTGGTGTTGAGTGGACTGCAGCATATTTTTCTTTTCCATCATCACCCACAAGTGGAGGACTAATGTTGCTGTTGCTTCTGTTGGCAATAGTAGACTTTGCACTGATCTTGGGACACATGCAGAAAGGGCTTCCGTGGAGCTTCACCCCTCTCTCTGCTCCTGAATAAAAACTGCAAGGTGCTTCTTGAACCTCAGCACCTTCTATGCTACTATTAGGCATGAAAATAGAGGAAATAAACTGAACAGTACAAAATATTTTTGTGGTGTAAATGCATGTTTAAAAAAACCCAGAAACTTAACATGCTGAATCTGTTCTATTCTTGTTGAAGTTTTAGACATGGAAAGGGAGAGACTGAAAAGAAGCACTGAAAAATCACTCTTTTCAAAATTGGAAAGAAAATTTTTTAAGTGCTCAGTAAATTTGTACATGTAGCTATTTTAAAACTACCAACAGAGTGATGACATCTTGGAAGGAATGTCTAGAGAGTTAGAAAGCATAGGGTAAATTAGTTTCAGATGGATGACAGACATATTTTTTAGAAAAGCTTAAGTGAGTTAGAAATCTAAATCTTCCTTTCAAAGACTAAAGGCACTTAGAGAGACAGTTTCTTTCAAAGTGTGACTTGATCGCCTGAATCACAGACACCCTTTGAAAACTGTTTAAATGTAAGACAGTTTTCTTTGTAAAGTAGAAATGTGAGAAATTTTAGATAGCCCTACAGGAGGTTTTTAAGGAGCTTTACTGAGTATTGTTGAAATGAGACTTCAAGAAAATAGAGTTCTTGGAAACCTCAAGACTTGGCTAAAGGGTCTCAGGCTGCTTACTGACATTTCTGTTGTTCTTTTCCCCAGATGAGCAGCAGTAGAGATGACAGGAGCAGAAGAAAATATGAGAGTCATTAACCAAAGCAGATTATGTTTAGGTTTCACAAGTAAGCAATAAGGAAAGGAATCAGTTTGCCCAGAAATGCAAGCAAAATATAGGCATTTATAGCAACTTATCCTATAATGTCCTCAAAAATGTTTATAAAAGGGATGTGTACCACTCTTCCTAAAACATGTAGGGGCATCTTGCAACAGTCAGGAGTATTTCCATGGAAATTCTTCACTAGGAAGTGCTGCGTGCCCTCTGATTTCTCATCCGTCCCTGGGCTCTGTGTGCTCTGATCTCTGTCATGGAGAACAAGCTGGTTTTCGTTTAGTTAATTTAGTTACTAAAGAATGAGTTATTCTCCAGGCTCCAAAGATATCAATATATTTTCACATTTTACAGTCTAAAAACATTTGTTCACAAACTGCAAATTCTTTTACCCCTCAGTTTCCCAATACCTTATGTCCCAAATCTATAGATTTTATGGCAACCTTGTGATACAAATTTGGGATAAGGATTGCTCTGATTCCAGCATCACAGGCACACAGTCTGAAAAACGTTAGAATTAGTAATGTGCAAATCTTGATGTCCTTCACAAAAGCCAAATAAAATGAACCTTTATTTATGAATTTATATTCTCTATATAAGCAGAACTTTTGCTTTTCATGTAGTTACAGTTAACACACTATGGTAGCACCTCTGTTGAAACACGAGTCTTATTTATTAATTTGAGGATTTTTGTGTAAGGATTAGAACAACGCAGCACAAGGACCAATCACATTTCCAGTGTCATGCAGTTGGCAATTCTAGCAAATGATGTCTAGTATGCTTGATTCAACACTCCAGGTGGGGTTTTTTGCAGTATTTTTTTGAACACCTCTATGCTTTCTGTGAGCATCAGAGCCCTGATCTAGCTGCTTTTCAAGACATGAAAAGGTATGATATTATGATGTACTTAAGGAAAATACTATCTGAATCTCTAGAAGTAGTTTCTAAACTTGGGTCTCTGGTCAATACTGATCACTTTTTTCTCAGTATTTAGGATTTCTACAGGTTATTTTCAGGAAGCCATGTTCTGCCAGGAAAATTATAAGACTATTTTACATAAACAAACATGAATAATGTGGTTACACCAAACAAAGAATAGAGCCAAATAAGCGTCATTGATTTTAAGGCAGACATTTTCAAGAAAACCAGCCACCCACAGACATATTTAATCACCTTAGTAAAGAGGATTTAATTTTCTATGGCAACCGAACATCTGTCACATCCAGTAATTTCACAGATACTTTGAATTTTTTGTTCCAAAACGGATGTCCACAGAAACCTGTGAGTGAATATTTCCATCTGGTCCAGGTATGTGCTCCTGCTACTGCATTTGTACTAGATTTCTACCACTCAGACTTTTTAAAGAAAAATTTGCATGCAATGTTTTTTACTTTTGAGTGCTTAGGCCCCATCAGCCTCACTGACCTTAGGATACACTTAGGCTGGAGCACATGTGCTCTCCTGGATATGACTGCTTTCTCAGTCAGAATGTATGTTAATAAAAGTAACATTTTACAATCTTTTTAGAAATATACATCTCATTTTTTTCCTCTCTGAGCCTGTGAAATGCAAAATACCCTGGTTTTCTGTAGCATTTTGCATAAAGGCATGAAATGAGTCTCCTTAGTGGACTGTGTGGTTTGAATTAGATGATCCTCTCATTCAGACACAGCCCGGCTGTAACTACTTGCTCCTGAAATAGGTTTCCATAAAGCAGAGTAGCTCCAAATTAATGTGATCTGCAGGTCTGCTCTCTGTCATTCACCCCGAGGGACACTTCCATACGGCAGTTATTCCTGTGGCATGGAGCAGTGATATCTGAGCCCCAGGGAAGCTGCTAGAGCTACGTCTTCACCTGTGAACAAAGCTGGGTTAGCACTAATCATGCCTTCTTACCACATCTAAAATGTACATGCCATCTCTTTGTCTAAATGCATGTATAAATGTCTTTATCAGATTCTGTCAGAGAGGGATGATCAGTCCTGAAAATTTTAGATTAATAAATCAAATTTGATTTGATGAGCTAAGTTGAATTTTGATGATGAATACTTTGATAACATGAAATAACAATGGAAAAAGAGCAGAAGGAGCTTTTGAACAGTGAAATCTTAACAAATTCAGATGTGATATAGAAATGAAAGCTGGTGTATGGCTTTCCTTACTGACAGGGCTTATTACAGGCTTTAATAATTTTACTTTCCTAAAATGTCTATTTTCATGTGCAGTTGATTAGATGAGAGGAAAACCCACATTTATCTAATTTACAAGTCAGGTATTTGATTTCAGAATGCCAGAAAGTATAAAAAAGTTAGAAATTATGTTGTTTAACCTTGGTGTAACAGGGTGACAACCAACAATTTCATTTGGTGGCCCCAGGCATCAAAACCTTGAATTGTTAAAGGAACTCAGATGCAGAACAGACTGAACTACTCTTGGCATCTGAAGAAAGTTAGCATGGTTCAAAATCACTATATTTTATTTATTTCTAAGCTTTATGAGACTTTTGCAGTTTGTATTAAAAATTGTTTTGTACATGTGGTGTCCCACCCTAAGGAGAAGGGAGCACCCAAGATTTGTAGATGTCCGTAGTCAAAAAGGAATGGCAACAGTCAGAGGGCCCTCAGAAACTTAGAAATGTTTTATTAGTAAATTACATACTTGATATGGAAATTTATATAAGTTAGTTCCTCATTTTTTAGTAAAAACACACTTGGGTGGATTTTGTTTAAGGTGTAGAATGAAAGAAAAGAGAGAGAGAGAGATTAAGGAGAGGTAGAGACAAAGAAGGGAAGAAGGAAAGAGAGATCACCAGTTCTAGCTCCAGTGTTGATCCTGCTGTTGGTTTTCGGGTGCTTGAGGCACTCCCCAGGCTTCATGAGGGTGCCTTTTAATAGATAAGTTTCCCCTTGCTGGAGCTCTTTCATGCTTTCTATGCAAATTAGTTATCATGTGCACGTGGTTCTTCTAGACTTTTCAGGAAGAGTGGT
>VYZQ01053691.1:197-10266 GCA_013400655.1 Mystacornis crossleyi | reverse complement strand
TCCCAGTAGACACAAAACAGCTCATTACCAAAGGGCAAAGGGAGTTTTTCCTACTCTACCTCACCCTTCTCAGCAGTTGATGGATGCGATGGTGCACCGAGGGGCTGTGTGAGAATGGCGAGTACCTGGCAATGGGTTTGATCATTTAAGTGCTTCAGCCTCAAAGTTAAGGAGAAACTGCACGTGGGTATTCCTGAATGAAATCTTATCTTTATCAAACAAGGCCACACATTTGGACCTGGAACTAGTAACAGCTGTACCTAAGCGAATGTTATTAAGAAAGGAAATAACGAATTGGGAAGTATTTGAAGTTCTGACCTTTCACCCCCAGCACTATGATTCAAGCTAACCCTGAAGACCTGACTGTGATCTATCAATGATTTCTGGTTTAGATCCCCAATAGTTAATTTGTTTCACGCTGGGAGAAGCGCCTTGATATGGTTTAAAAACTGCACTGTTAGTAATGGCACATTACCTATTTGTGCAAAATCATGCACATGAGCTTGTGTTAAGCACTGAATAAAATAGCAATATGTACAAGACTCTGGAAACACTAAATTGAAAAACAGATATGAATTTTGAGAATATGAGTTAAACTATTATTTTTCTCGGTAGAAAAGTCTCACGTGAATGAGAAACAAAGTATTACTGGACTTCATGCCATTAAAATTAAAGTAATAGCTAATGAATTTACAAGTAGTGGACACTTCAAAGGCCACTTTATTACATCTTTCAAAAATATTGCTCTATTAGAGATGGATTTTATCAATTAGAAGGGTGACATTACTCAGTATTAATGAAATATAGCAGAACACTTGAGGATGTACATATTTAATTTTAAATGAAATAATTTTTTATGTTTTCATGGATAATAAAGAACATTCTCTCTGAGTGAGGAAAAACGCTAAGGAGCCAGAGGTTATGGAAGGATCATTTAGTGATGTTGTAAAATCCTGGCAGCACCAAAGTGGTAATAAGTATTACATGTTCCCTTTTTAATAATTGTAGAAAGACTGCACACCAGAGCTTTATTCATGCAGTTCACCTGATCTCCATTTAAACTGAACAGATTTTCTTCCTTGCTTTCCCTCCAATTTTGATGTTAAGTAAATATTCAAATTTTTCTTTGTCTACATCATACAAACTTCACAAATTATCTAAATAAGTAGCCAAGATGAAGGGATAACGTTTTATCAGCAGCTTTTGCCCTCTTAACTGTAGTTTAAGAAGAATTCTGAGATAAAAAGGAAAGGTTATTACACTTGGACAACCTTAATTCTTCATGGAAAGATGCACAGTTTAATAACAGCAGTCAGCCATCTGCTGCTCCCAAGGTTTGCATGCAGATGGAGCAGCCTTGCAATTGTGTCAGCTCAGGGAGAGCAGACAGGCCTGCCCGGACTGGGAGAAAACCCTGCCCGGACTAATCCCTTCTCACCAGCAGCCCCGGCTCAAGGAGCCCTGGGGCTCTGGGTGCTGCTGCTGTGAGCCCCTAATGCTCCCTCCACCAACGTGGCTGCATCGAGGCTGTGATCGCACATTCTAAAGGACAGGCTAAGTTAGATTTTAATTTTAATGCCACGAGTTTAAAGAAAAGCTAACAGATTAAAGGTTCTTACTACCTCCTTCAGTTTAGCAAGAAACTGTCCGCATGGCACAGCTGGGAATGGAATGCTGTAGGAGACACAGGTACCAGTTTTCCTACACTTTTACTGGTTCTTACAAGGAAAGGGGTTGGCAGGCTGGAAGCCCAGATTTGGGGTGCAGACACAGAACCCGGCCAAGGGTCCAGGAATTGATGAGTTTACACTGCCCAGAGGTATGGACACACTGGAGATAGTCCAGCAAAGGGTCACAAGGATGGCTGAGGGATAGAGAGGGCAGGGTCTCTCCTACAGGAGAGGCTGAGAGAGCTGGGGCTCTTTAGCCTAGAGAGGAGGAGGTTTGGGGGGGTCCTATCAATGTGTACAAATACCTGAAGGGACTGTGCAAGCAAGACTGAGCCAGGCTCTTCCCAGTGGTGCCCAGTGACAGGACATGAGGTAATGGACAAAAACCGAAACACAGGAGGTTCTGTATGAACATCAGAAAAGAGTTTTTTTACTGTGAGGGTGACCAAACACTGGCACAGATTGCCCAGGGAGGTTACAGGATCTCCACTCATGGAGATATTCCACAGCCACCTGGACACTGTCCTGGGAAACCAGCTCTAGGCAGCCTTGCCTGAGCAGGGTGATTGGACAAGATCATCTCCAGAGGTCCCCTTCAACCCGAACCATTCTGTGATTCCAAGAGTAATAAAGCTTGCTTAAAATTTCCACACAAGTTTATATTCCCTAGGAATTCCGTTCTCAGGAGCAGAGCCTTACACACTGGAGGAGTTTCAGAACGTGCTGTACCCAAGGAGGCATTGTACATTTACTCACACAACCTCCCAGGGCTTCTTGAGAGCAGTGCTTCCAGCAAAGAGATCTCTGCAGACCATGAGTAGGAAGAGGCTGCAGTGTTTTGTTCCTGGAAGTTCTCTGCTGGAGAGAACATGTGTTTCTGGAACGTAAAGCTGAGGGTCACAGTGCTGGTCTACTTCCCCTTCCCACAGATATACTGGAAACATTTTTTTCTTCAGGTTTGCATGTACTGTGAACCCTGCCAGAGCATCAGCTAAAATGACCAGGGCAGTGTGGGAAAGTGGAGCCAGGTCTGGCCTTTTTCTTATGGAGCTGCCACAGCTGCTGCTTTTTTCATCAGCAGCAACATTGCTGGGGATGCTAAGGCAGCAATGAGAAATTTTCTGTTCTCTTACACCTTTGCATCAGTACAAATTATCCTGTGTACTGTATCATTCAAAGACCAAGAAACTCGGGAATGTCAAACTTCCGTGGACAACTCATAGGAAAGGGGTGAAAGAAAGTTGTTCTCATCCTTTAATTTTTTTTTACTAGCTAACATCAAATAAAGATTAGCATAACACAGAATTTGAATCTGAACTTACTGAGGTAACAGCAAGAACCTGTGATATTTGAACTTGAGTTTTTCTGAGGTTTGCTCTAAGCCATACAGGTGTTCAGCAAAGAGGATTTGGAACATCCTACTGTGTTTTCACTTGCTGTTTGAAATAAAAAGGCAAAAGTGAAAGTCCCTTTTCAAGCTATGGATACCAACACAAAATCTCACACTGCAAGATATTAAAAACCAATTGCTGTACACAACACCAAACAGATTTATTTTCCAACAACCATGGACACTTAGGGAACAGTAAGCCCAGGGTTCAAGGAGTAACAGAAGCTAGTGAAGGAGTTGCAATTAAGTATTTCCCCAAACCCTTGACAAAGCACTGAAGCAGCATCCTCCTGTAGATTTGGGAAAGGAGTAAATAAAATCTCTATTCATTTTGTGCTGCTGGTCTATGAAGTGCAGATGATTACCATTGCCTCCTGTAAGCCAGAGAGGTGTGAACTTCATCTGACATTCTGAGATAGTTTAAGTCAATATTATCATTGAATGGGACCCATTGATCAACCAAGTGAAGCAGCAAAAAAATGGATTCCAGCTTGAGGAAAAACTCACTTGGGAAACTGCAAGCCTGGCTTGACAAAGCTGAATTCTTTGTGCACTGACTGGGTTATAACTGCAGCCCACACCACCAACTCCAGACAGTTACAGCCTAGATTCAGAAGCATGCTGCAGTTCAAAGAGCTTCCTGACCAAGATTTCTCTTGGTGATGTCAGTAGTGGAAGCCTGACCCAGCTTGAGAGGACTGAGCCAATAATATGGTTTGATATAGTTATGTGGTCAGACAAAACACTAATTAATTACAGCCTTGCCAGAAGCTTGCCTTTCTAATGAGAGGTTGGTTGTAACATTACGGTTTCCCTAATCTCTCTTGCTTTTTGGTTTATCACACTTTAGTGGAGAAGAAAAATAGATTAGAAGGAGGGGAAAGCGAGTAAAGCAAAGGATGGAACTGAACCCAGCTGGTCCAGAGAGCTCACAGAGGCAGAAGTACCTCCTAAACCAAGAGCTGCTCTTTGTGCTGCCTGCCCAGATCTGCCTCACAGACAGCACTGTAAAGCTTTTTATAATACCTTTATGGTACACAGATGGCTTATTCCTTGAAGCAGCAGGGAAAAAGGTCTATAATAAATCATCACAAAGGGCTCCTTTAAGGTATGTGGCAAGTATGGTGAACTAGGACTGAATTCTGGGTAACAGTAGTGAGCCAGGAAACAAAAGTAATGGTTACATAGCTCACATTAATGCATCCCTTTCTGTAACCAAAAGTGCACTACGATAATTCATTAGAAACTTGGATATTTCTTTTAATTTCTTTCCTGCTGCACCTATGAAGGTGACTACTATTGACCAAGGGCTGTCCTCAGGTGACATGAAGCTATTTATTCAGGTCCCACTAAAAAATATTGTAAACCATTTATTACCAGTTAAGCAAATGAGCTTTTGAAAACTTCCTGTAATTTTATCCCCACCTAAAAAAAAGTGTTCTATTATTAGCTTTCATTTGAGTTTGCTGAACAGCAGAGGGAGATTTCAAGCATTATCAACAGTGTAGGTCCCTAGCTATAACAAATAACTACCACCAAGAAAGCTATTTTTATACAACAGGCACTGGACTAGAGGTGTTTTTTCCATTTTGCATAGATTATATATTGCCTTCATTACCACAGCATCCAGGCAGCCTTCATTAATACATTAACTAGCACTACTAACTTGCACATGCACTTGGGTCCTCTGAGCATCTCCCAGGAGAAAATGCTGTATTCAACATGTGCACGCAACCTGAGTTTTTCTTTGTTCATTATTGACTCTCTTCACCAAGATGGTAACAATAATCTATTAGGCTGCAATCTTAAATATTTATAATCAAGTGTTTTATCACAATTACATCCTATTATAATCTTAGCTTTAGAAACAGAAAGAAAATCCAATCACATTCTCTAATTGTGCCCACTGTTTAAAGAAATCCCCCAAAACCTTAACTTGCTCCTCAGTCAGCTGACACGTCCTAGACCCATCTTTAGACGTTTCTCACACTGTAATAATTGCAGTAACAATCTCAACAGAGAGGAGAGCCCATTATTCACATTTGCAGGCTATTTAAACATTGTCAGCAGCAGATAAATGACAGCGTGTGCTCGCTGCCGTACCTGAGCCCCAACCCCGCGAAAGGGGCCCAAGTCTCACTCTGACTCTGCTTCAAGTCAAAGCACTGCTGCACTGACTTAATCCACAAAAATATTTAAAACATACATTTCAATTTTGGGCACTTTATTCAAATCTGAAGGCGACTAGTGACAGAAACACCCCAGAAGATTGATACGGCTTGAAGCATGTTATGTATGGCTTTGCTCTTCAACTTGCAAGTAATTTGTAAAGCGGGTCTGTCCTGACTATGAAACATTGTATCAGTGTGATTGGAATCAATAGTTCCTGCACTGTCATTTGTCACATATTTACAAGCCTGAAAAATAGTTCATTTTGTCCTGATCCTATAACTCAAAAGATTGAATCAGAACCCTGGAGGGATCTTCGAGTGCGACACATTCATTACTGGTCACTAGTCTTTGGCGAGGCTGCGATCGCCAGAGAGGGAACGCGACTTACAATTAAAACAGGCGTGCTCCTGTATGTGTTATCTGCTCCAGTATATTAAAAACCTCTCGTTAACTTGTATCTCTGTTTTATTGTAGTGAACTTAAAAAACAAACTTTTTTCTACTGTAAATTGCGTTTCAGAGGAGCTTTCAGAATTTTTGCCTCAGCTTTTCAACATATTCCAGCTACTGCGATAATTTTGGGAACAAGCCTGAGCCATGACATAGTCGAACTCATTTACGTTTTATCTTTAAGCTCTTTGCACCCCTCAAATCAGTTTTTATGGAAAAATTTTTGTTTGAAACTTACTTTCTTGAAAAATGTTTACCATTCAATGTACATCTCCCCCTAATGCCTTACTTTGAAAGCCTTGCCCAGAAGCTGAACTTCCCCTTCAGTCTCAAAGGCTAAGAATCATCTGTAGCCCCACAGACAGCCTGTGGTGCCAGGCAGCAGCTCACTGCCACGAGGCAGCACTCCCTTTGCCACAGAACAGCCTCAGGCTCACTCACACACATCCTCTCCATGTTCTGAGAGCTGCCAGGATCCCCGTGCCGTAACTCTGAACGGGAGGCACAGAGATTCCATATCAGCTTTATGTTAAAAAGTGAACCCTGATACCCTGTGGGATACCTCACCCACCCCCTGCCCTGTTGTAGCCCCCAGAACAGGAGGGATCGTGAAGTGGTGCTCCTCACAGATAGGGACACAGCTTCCCAAACCAGCATCCAGGGAACACGACTCCATTTCCCCCAGTCCTCTCTCACCCTGCATATTTGGCAAAGTAGTGCTTATTAGGGAAAAAAAGCCCTTAGCATGGTCAGTAATTTGAATATCAAGGTACGCAAGGCAGTACTGAGAGCCTGTGCTCAATCACTGGATACACATATGGCCTGCAAACACACATGTGGCCTAGGGTGATAACACTTCACTGTTGTGCAGTTTTCTGGTAAACCACATTTTCTGGTAAAATGGTAATTTTAAAATATTCAATCAGATTTAGTACCTTGAGTGCAAGGTGGTAAGACAAAGTGTCACCTATACCTAGAAAAAAAAAGCAGAGCATTAGCACTTGGATCAGACCTAAAATAAGAGTTCAGCTCTTTGTATCAACAAAGAGCTCAGTCACCATTTAAGCAAGCTGTTCTCTTGAATTTATCCCTGCAAATTAACAAAACCATCAGAGTCACCTTTTAGGGTATGCAGCATAAGACTGCACAAGAATCTCAGTTACAGCAGTGCTGCTTCCCAGCTAATGTGCCACAGAGACATGGGAGGAGGCACTGCCTGGAGAGGCTGGATTAATAGAACCTAAAATACAATTTCAGTGGAAAGAGGAAAGATTTGCCAAAAATACAATTTCAGAAAACCATCATTTCACTTGCGACACGTAGCTGGCCATGTTCAAAAGCGAAGCAACCATTCCAGTGGCATCTCAAGAGAAAAACCCCTCTAATGAGAACCGTGAGTCAGGACTCCCTGGGCACACTTTGCTGTGGCCCTGGTCAAGTCAGGTTATACCAGGGAGAAAACAGCCCTTATTTCTCTGGCTCTGCCTGTTAAAACACATGGATAACTGTCATACTTTCTAAGCATTGCCTTAAAAAGCTTTGAGAATTCAACTGTGACAATCACTTTGGTTTTCAACTTTTACTTGTTGTAATCAAAGGGTACATAAGGCTGTGTAACATCTTTTACAATAGCCTATAGCCCTGTAGTAGTACTTTGAGTGCAAAAAGAGGAGTAAGCAGAAGTTTCCACATGAAAAAACCTTTGAAGTCTTGCACAAATTTGATTCACTCTGCATTTTCACAGATGGCGAAAATGGTGGGAGCACTAAGCAAAAATGAAGAAGTCAGAAGAAACACGTTTATGACTAAGAAGAGAACAGAAAGAGGCCAGTGCAATTCCTAGACCCTTACCAAGTAAGGCAGACTAGTCAGACTTGAAATGGAGTAGAGCAAGAAACCATCACAAAACCCTGGTTTGCCATTTTACTCCACTTTCCCTCCCACAAGGATACGGGAGGGTGGCCGCACCTTTCCTCCTACCTCAGCGTTTCACCCTGCCTTGGCATTGTTCATCCTTTCACCAAAATAGCATCCAACAGCCCGGAATTCACTGCCTCCCCAGCCCTGCCATGGGGCTTCCCCTTGCCCTCTTCTCAGCAAGATTTCCCAGCCAGTGCCAGAACTACACTGGTACCAACTCCTTCCCACTTGCTTCACAGCACTTTCAGCTCCCTGCTTGCAGCTGCCTCTTTCTCTTACCTTTGCAGTCTTCTGACTCCTGGCTTGGTGGGGAGTAGATAGAATTCCTCTTGCCACATACCTCCTGTTTCTGTCCTCTCCTTTATTTCAGGCTTTTTATCTCCAAGCACATGTGCTTACCCTTCTCCCTCCCCCAAAACTTCCAAAAATCTTTTCCTTAGACCCTTTCTATGTTTTTGTTGGATTTCAAACACACTCCTCTTAGCATCTCCCCCACCCCTGAGGCCATCTGTATGGGTCAGCCTTCTCCTTTTGTTTTTCTCCCAGAAGAGCAGGTCCCAGAAAAAGACATGACAGTTACCAAACATTAATTGTAAGAGTTCTCAGATGCTAAGATGCTTTTAGCTCAGTAGGTAAAAGTACCATTTTCAAATACAGCAATGCTTTTATTTCCACTAATTCTGTAAGACTTCTGTCATAGTTCTCTATTTTTTACTGACAACAACAGTTTCCTCAAAACTCCACATGTCCACAATAAAAGTCCTTTTTCTTGCAGCTGAAGGAATAACGGGGTGCCAGGATAAGGTGTATTTGTTATGTATAAACAGATGCCCCAGGTTTGCCTTTCGAGTCTGACTTGTGCAGTCTCAGGCAAACAGGTAACAACCTGCAGGCCACAGAGTGCTTCTCAGTGCTGTGCAACCAGTGCCAGACCTGTGCCCAACAAATTCAGAGCTAAGAGGTCACAGAAAGAGAGTAAATTAGAGGTATCTAAAGAGCTGGGAGTTTGTCCAGGTTAATTTCATCCTTGCAATGATGTTCAGAGCCCAAAACGAAACCAAGCAGTCCTTGCTCTGTTTCCAGAGGCAGAGTTTTGCCTGTTTCCAAGGTTTTCCTCACCCCTTCCACCCTAACCACATTTATGCACATCCTTCTTGTATCACTTGTCATTTGTCAAAAACATTAATAGGGTTTAGAGCCCGTAAGCTTTTCTTAATCATCACTTGTGTTAATCCCCACACTTCCTAATTATTCATCTGTTAGCCTTAAACATCTGATGCAGTTTAAGTAAATCTCCACCATCTTCATTTGTAAAACCAGATGCAAAACAGTTAATAACTGCTGTTTAATATCTTATCCCTTAATCTGTACTATAGCATCAACCCCTAAGAAGATCAGGTTTTTAATATTTGTCTCCTGACTTTACAGCAAACAAGAACTCTAGCAACAGGTGAAATGCCTTGCTTTAATTATACCCCATTGCTCGTGAATTTCTGAGCCTTTACTTTTCATAAGAAACAGCCAAGAATATAAAATGAAGAAACCAAAGCAGGAGAAGGGTACTGCAGCCAGGGATGTGGCAACGCAGTCCCGTTCCCTTTATTTCCACTACATTCTCTGTATTCTTAAATATTTTCTGCCACCAGTTGCCTCACTCTTTCTCCTCCTGGTACTGCACACTCCTTCAGCCCAGGAGGATTCAATTATACGAACCGAAGCAGGGGTGAGCACCCACAGCACCCAGCAGATCTCTTACCTGTGCCTCAGCCGCTGTCCTCAGACAGCCCACGGGGACCGCACACTGCTCTGGCGTTCAAGCATCCTTGTGCAGTCTGCCATGGAAAGGCACACGATGCCTTTTATCCGTCCTCCTTTGTCAGCACAGCTCCGTCAAGTATTTCTTTTTCTGTCCCAGAGTCATAATGGTCACTAAGCTCATAAGCGACACAGAGAGCTCCTTCTGGAGGGTGGAGGAGACAAGAGGCTGCTGCTCACTCGATCGCGATGGCCTTGGAGACAGATGAAGAGCCTCAGCCGTCGTGAAGCTCCATGGCGCGGCAGAAACAAGCAGGGAAAGCTGGGCTTGCACAGCCCTCCGTAGCAAGTCCTTTGGCTTCTCCATGGACGAAGAAGGGCGCAGCAGGCCCCCGCCGCTCCGGGAGCCGCCGAGGCCGGCCCCGCACAGCCGCAGCAGCCCCTGGCACGGGCGGCTGCGTGCCGCGCACACGAACGGCCCCTCCAGAGCCAGCTCCAGTGCCACTGCCCGCCGCACCCGGCAGCGCCCCAGCGCCGCTGCCCTCAGGGCTTCTGGCAGCCTCGGGGGCACGCAGGTCCCATCACCTCGGGGGCACACAGGTCCCCTCACCTCGGGGGCACGTAGAATCCCTCACCTCGGGAGCATGTAGATCCCATCACTTCGGGGGCACGCAGATCCCCTCACCTCGGGGGCACGCAGATCCCCTCACCTC
>VYZQ01053687.1:14228-34935 GCA_013400655.1 Mystacornis crossleyi | reverse complement strand
CCTTCCAGTACCTGAAGGGAACTACAGGAAAGATGAGGTAAGAAAGACTATTTATAAGGGCATGTAGTGATAGGACAAAGAGAAATGGATTCAAACTGAAAGAGAGTAAGTTTAGATTCAATATTAGGAAAAAACGCTTTACGGTGAGGTTGGTGAGGCACTGGAACAGGTTGCTTAGGAATTTTGTGGATGCCCCATCCCTGGAAGTGCTCAAGGCCAGGCTGGATGGAGCTCTGAGCAACCTGGTCCAGTGGAGGGTGTACCTGCCCAGGGCAGGGGCGTTGGAACTAGATGAGCTTGAAGGTCCCTTCCAACCCAAACCATTCCATGATTCCATCAAATTCTCCTGGTCGGTTGAACTTGGCACATACTACTGAATCATGCTTAATCCTACTAATGTTCAGTTAGAAGTAGTGATTAAATCTTCTTAGAAATAGAATAAATATTTTTAATTATAAGAAATAAGCCTGTGAGGCGAATACGTATGCTCACAGAGAGAGGAAAAGAAATAAATGCCATGTGGGTATTACAGTGGATCCCAACACAACCACAATCTTTACTGGGGGTCCAATTCTTGGAACACTGCCATTTTTATTTAGAAAAAGTTTTGAACTTTAGAAATGGAATGCAGATTTTTTGGGGCATTATTGTTGGCACAATGTGCATTAAGGTTTTGGTTTGACCAACTATAGAAATAGAGTCCAGAAACAAGTATCTATTTGCATGCTAAATATGGATTTGTACAAATAAATGACAGATTACATACAAGCACTCATCCGTTCTAATCTGTCAAAAACCAGTTATGCCTTATTTGGCAGGCGTGCTTTTGAAGTCCAGCTGAAAATATTATCCTTTTCCCATCTAGCCTTAAATAACATGCAAACAAAATAAACTGCCATCTTTCTATTTGAGTGAAGAAATATATCTTTGTCATATTAAAACACTTAGACTGTGACTGTGTTTTTTTGTGTGACATGCAGGGACTCCATTCTGGCAGAGGATGGGAAGGTGTCAGGAATGCCAAGTGGAGACCACAAAAGTGTCAATATAATAGTTTTGGCTGACCCCTCTGAAATCTCATGTGAATCCTCAAGTACTGAGCTCTTTGGATTTGGAATTTGTTCCTTCCTGCTCAGCTCAAACAGAAAGCCCAAGAGTCTCCTAAGTTAAATTTGTGTTAACAGGACAATACTTTCTGTCTTCATGTGCACAGTCTTGATGGGGTTTTTTATTGACATTTATAGTCTGTGGATAAGCTGTCTTTTTTTGCATGTACAAAAGGGTACATGTAATACCTATTCTGTGTACTGCTAAGAGACTTATTATTCTAGCATTTTGCTTTCTTCTCTAGCTTCATGTCATGCCTCAAAAATATTTATATCCTCCTTTTGTGAGTCATATGCCTCAATGTTGGAAAAAAACCATGACAGTTGGTAAGCTCTCCTAGGAGTAATCCATTAATAAAATGGCTATAGACTTCTGTCCAATATGCAGCCCATTAGCTGAAATTAGCAATGCCATGGATGCTTCCTGCACGATGAGAGAAGATCCCTGGATTTTGTGCATAGTGAATAGACAAAGGGAACAACTGTTTAATTTTCTGCTACAAGAAAAGCCCAGTGCATCATCATCCTGTACTTAGGAGAATTTGATCTTTAGGGACTAATGAAAATAGATTCCATGCAAAGAATAAACCGGGTGACGTGAGCATTTCCGGTTACATGTCTTTGCATTCATGCTCAGTGCAGTACCTCAGTGTTCATTTGTGAGTGCACCAGCTTCCCAAACCTTGTGCTACATCTAACCAGAATGGCGTCATTTCTTCCCTTTTTTCACTGGTGAATGTAGTTTGAAGAGTATTCATTATGGGTTTTATTCTTCTTTGCAATGGGGCTGTGCTGACACTAGTCATTGAATTAATGAGAACAGGTATGTTCTCCCTCCTATTCACCCTGTTCTCTCACCTCCTCAGTCCTGTTGAGTGGAGATCTGCTATTTCTTTGTTCAAGAATAATGTGCTGGTTTTCAGCTCAATTAGTACGTAGAATTAAAAGAGATTTGTCAGGTGGTGTTACCTGAAGCTCCCCTACTCACTGAAAACACTGTTACATACTGCTTCTTCTATACCTCGTGTGACCCAGTCAATAGCTGAAACGTAGGATCCCAAACTGGAGTGCATCTTATTTTATCGATGACATATGAAGCTGTTATGGGACATAGGTTTGCAAAGTTATGGAACATAGGTTTGCAAAGATCTGTCTACCAGCAAGGGACACAAGAGGATGTGATTGTGGAAGTATGATAGCTTAGTTTTCATTTTCTTTCACTAAAACAGAGCAATATCAAAGAAGTGGATCAATGTCAGTGTTACAACCCTCAACACAGAAAACAAAGATATTTTGATTGCATATTTGATTGCTTTTTGAAAAGCTTAAGGATTGGTTAGAAAGAAAGGCAGTGCCAGAATGGACTGAAGAAATCTGAAAAATTAAACTATTTGGTACATGTGATGCTAAAGAGCATGATAATGAACATCTGATTTTTTCAGTGAATGTTTTGTGTTAGGACAGTAGGTTGTAAATAATACACCCATAATCCAAAAATATTATCTAGGAGTCTAAATAGTCTAACAGGAGAAAGAAATACCTTGGAAGAAGGGAGGCAGAAGAACAGCACTTCTGGACAGGTAATTTTTCTTATAACTTGGGTTATAAGAATCAATACTAGCTGCAAGTTACTGGGTTTGTATTTTGGGCAAATGTTTACTAGTTTTCCACTTCTTAATACTTAGTATGCAGTGGTTTCAGCAGGACAAGAATATTTTCTTGTAACCTTGAATAAGCATCAAAAATAATTTAGAAATATATGGTATTTATAAAGAATATGTTCTTTCCAAATTGATCTCTGCTATCTTGATAATCAAATATTAAAAGGAAATTTTCCACATTTTTTTCAATTTTGATTTTGATTTCTGTCAAATAATTGGCATTTTTTAATTCCTGCAGTTGAGAATTACTTTCAAACTAATATAAATAATATTATTTGTTCTCTTAAAATTTAAATAATATTATTAGTGATTAGAAAAATGAAAGTCTGATTACACAATAATCAAGTTTTAAATTGAGGAGATGAAAAACAGTGAACTAAACTTCATGTTCAAAGTAAAAATTAACAATAGGTGACAACTTCTGAGGTTGATTTGATGAAGTCATAAGCTAGAGTCCCCTTTTCCATCTTCTGTTTTTTCATATCCTGGCTTTGAGTTTTCTTTGAGCTGTCTGGACTGCATTGAGCACACCAACATGTTTTAATGGGCTAATATAGAAAATAGAGGTAATACAGGAAGGTACACAGCCAGAGAAGGCAGTGGCAAAAGTCAGGTTCCACATTACAGTTTTCAGCTGCTCTTCTGAAAGTTCAGGAAAACAGAGAGTACACACTGTTTGGACCTGCAAAATTCCACTGTGAAGTTTCTTTTAATTTAACGTGGTTTAGAACCATAGGACAACTCCATATTTTCTCCATATCAGAGTTGGGTGTGAGCCTGTGTAAAGCACAGTGGTGCTGGTCACTCCCTGGGAGCAGGGACTGTGCTTGTGCCACAGCAGCTGGCACCAGGCCCTGTTCTTCAGGTGTCTGCCATGGAGGAAGCTCTCTGCTTCTTCTGTCCTTCCCTGGTGCAAAGCATAAAGACTGGGAATTGTAGGGCCTTGTGTATTTATGGCAATGACAAACAAGCACGGCCCTTGGCTCATGAGTATCATTAATATGGATTAAATTCACTCTTCCCAAGGAGTAGCCACTGTCACTTTCTAGTGGCATCCTCCTTCCTCTGGGAAGTCTACTTCCTACAGGGGTCTTTCCTGGATAGTACTACTTCTATAAAAAAATTATGAAATACACACTGAGAGGCCTCGGAATTTGTCCCATTGACAATATTTCACCCAAAATCTTCAGCTATCACAGTATACATATATATTTTCTCTCACTATAAAAGGTTAGATTTCAGATTCACGTGGGATTTTCAGATCCTGCTTGGATAAAATGAATGTTAAAAATCAGAAATAAGTATTACATGCTTCAGA
This sequence comes from Mystacornis crossleyi, assembly GCA_013400655.1. NCBI lineage: Eukaryota > Metazoa > Chordata > Aves > Passeriformes > Timaliidae > Mystacornis > Mystacornis crossleyi. The sequence goes on along the minus strand of VYZQ01053687.1, from coordinate 30,850 downwards.
TAAAATCCTTTCAGGTCATTTACATGGTAAATATTAATAGCTGTGATATAAATTACATTTGCGCTCTATACCAGACAATTAAACACATCATGCAAAGACTTAATTGGTACTATTAAACTTTTTACTGATCTCTGACATTAGTCATGTTTTTCTGAACTTTTGCTCATTTTATGAGCTATATAACTGGGCAGATCCAGTCATTTGCTTTAGCTCACTCCTGACTTTTTCCCAAAATTCTGAGCTTTGATTTTGTAATTCCTTTTAAAATCTTCATTTTGAAAGGTTTCATAAAAAATAAAATTCTTTTAAAAAGTAGTAAAAATATTTTAGTTGAAATCTCAAGATAATCTGTTCATTTAGGGTAATTGATTATTGATTCTTAGCAGATGCATAAGAGTAATATATTACATAACACTGTACATTAAATATGAACAATTAAAACCAAAATCTTTGAGGATAAAATACTTTAAGACTGATAGCAACTTACTTAACTTTTTCCAATGCCATCCTAAGAAACTGCTCTTTACAATTATTTCTAAAATATGTAAACAATAGATGTTCCTGCCAGTTGTGCTGAAATATATATAAGAGGAAGGAGTGAAACGGAATGGCTGAAGATCTGATTTACTCTATTTTTTATAGCTGTGGATAGTATGACCAAGTTATGTAAATAAATGACTCATTGCAGAAAGGTCTAAATTTCATAAGGCAGTCCAACAAATTCCAACAGTTTTAGTTAAAACCGATGGCTTTTTCAAAGGCCATTCTATCATGTCTGGAAGCATTGCAGGCAGATCTTTTTATTGATGTTTTTAAAGTCAGATATGTACATTTTGTCTTAATGTCTAAAGTCCATAGGTCTGTGTATTTAAAAACAATCAGCTTAATATAACATGCAATGGGTCATGCACAGTGTTTTCCAGATCATTAAAACCACCCAGATCACAATTACGAGTTATTCCAGTTAATAAATGAGGTAGGTCACAGTGATGCAGAGTAAGCTCATCCTTACCCTAAATGATCTAAATGAAAGCTACATCATCTGCTCTAAATGCACGTGTGCGTATCTCAGCACACAGTATAGCAGTATACAGAGTGGAGGAGCACACAGAAACACAAAACAAGCCTATGGTGAGAGAAGAGACTAGGGGGCCCAAAAGGATTATACTTCACATAATTCCATCTGTATTTGATGTGTTTTATTTTTATCCTCCAGGTTCTCTCTTCATTACAATTATTTTCAAAGTATTTTATCAATTTACTTTACTGTAACTGAATCAAAAATTAAACTGTATTTTTCCTGTGAATTAATTACAGCCTGTTGAGCAGAAATATATAATTAACTTTAAAATACAATTAATTGATTAACTATTGTGCTATTATTAAAAAAAAAAAAGACAAGTAGTATGTAGTATCACATAAGTAGGAATTGGTACTTTTCTATGTCCTCTTTTGCCCTCAAGAATTGACCTAATTCTTAATGGTTGGATGTATGAGAAGACGAAATAACTGCTTGCAACATCCTGAGCTGTAGCAAAACCAAAGAAATAGCTCAAATGGACATCAGTGCTAAGATCCCATGAGATAAAGCTATTTTTGTAAAGCTGGTAATTGTGGTGTCTAAAGGAAGCATAAGGATCAAATTACTGCCAGTAATGACCCGTACCTCGGAGGATCCTCACTTCTCTAAAATCTGGTCTGTAGCTCTTGTAACTCAATTGTTCCAAGTTAATTAGAAGTTCAAGGACAAATGTTTTCAAAAACAAGATCTCAAAATAAAATCTATAGTAACAGATCCACAGCCAGTTACATTGTGTATGGTAGTAATTGCAGAACTACTCTTTCCTTTGACCACTATAATTAAACAAATAAAAAATCATTCTGCTCCACAGCTTAGTGCCTAACTCCTTGGTGCTACTACTGCCCTGTAAAGGGGGTATCAGGTGTTTGCATCAACACCACAATGGCGTTACTCTGAGTCCTAAAAGATTTACATTTTAGAAAACAAACTGTGCTCATTACATGTGCAATTAAAGGCGTTTCAAAGAGATCAATTTAAAAGATGCACGGGGCCATTTTCTATCCTGAATTACACCAGTTCATGCACAGTGACACAGACATACAGGCCTCTGATCCAGCAGAACGAAAAAGTGCCAAGGAATGAATACCCTGATTTGGCTGGGAGGATCTCTGCTTGTTTCAGAGCCACTAGCAGAAAAATAATTCCTTTTCTGATCTACTGAGCAATGGTTTCCTTCTGATAAAAAGTGCTAACTGAACTATTTTTATCTGGACTCTGAGTTAGTGAAATGTGAAATATTTGCTGAAGATGAAGCTGAGTCAACAAAACTCATTGCATTCAAAGTACACTGCCATGTGGGTGTTTTCCTCCTGAAATGTTAAGAACTGGAAAGCTAGTGCTTTTATCCAGCATGCCATCCAGTCATCTGAACAATTACTTGCTTAAAGCAAATGACATCTAGACACTGGAGAGAGATAAAGTTAAAAGTCGATTCATTAAAAATACTTTTCTCCTCAAGAAATGATTTAGTTTTTGAAGTAAATTGAACATAAATGGTAGGAAGGAAGAAGAAAAATGCGAAATTTTATCATACCATTTTAAGTTTGATTATGGCACAGAGAAAGCAAATGGCAACAGAGTATAAAGGAATCTAATCCATAAAGGAAGAGAAAAAGGTTAAAGAAGTCAACAGTAATTAAATGGTGATTGAAGCTGAAAGAAAATTGATCTGTGTTAGCTGAAGGCCATTCTTGCCTTTTGGGATGTTATGCATCAGTGAAGAGGGGAAAGAAAGGTTTTTCTTGTTTTGATATGGAAATATATGTCACATCTTCTTAGCCTATGGTACTGTGACTCAAAACTGCACTGAGTTTCTGGTACACTGACTCTAGTGTCCTACGCATGCTTGTGGGTATTGTGCAAAGATAAGATGCTCTAACAAAGCTTGGCAAGGTCAAAAGGCATGGGAGCTTCAGCAGTTTGCATGTAGTTTTGTCTTGGGGCAAAAAATAAAAGCAGGCTAAAGCAAATGAATCTAAATAGGGGTAGCACTGACACAACCATGCAAAAGCTGTGCAATATCCAAGACTTGGGATGCAGTGATCCACCTTCCATTCAGTCAAAGTCTGGCTGTTTGGCCACTCTTCCGGAGGGATACTTGGAGGTGCTCACATTAACTGATATGATAGGAACATATATTGCCACTGAATCACATGGAAAAGCTTTTTAAAAGTTAACAGTGCTGCCAAGTACTTTAAGTTTTGGTTAAACGCTTCAGAGGCTGCATTTAATAAATTTCTGCTGGGACATGAAGAAATGAAGCTAAATCTGTGACTGTGCTCAACGTAAATTGTGTCAATTACAAAAGCATAGCTAATGCCACTGTAAACAGTAGTTTCCAGGTCAAATGAGAATACACTTTGTAGAAACCTTTCATTCTTCCAAAGATTAGTGCCACTTCCAGGCACCAGGGCCTTGTAAGATGGGCCATAGAACCTGTTGTGAGATGCAGAACACAAGCTACAACCAAGGCTCTGCATTGTGTACAAGAAGAGCTTGTGGTTCATTGTGGCAGAAGAAAAAAATAACTGTGATAAAGTGTTATAAACCCAGCAATATTTACTGGTTAGAGACCAAATCTTATTGTGATTGTTTTGTCACAATCTCTGTTGACATCACTGGGACTACTGATTGTGTCATGAGCCAGTAGAGCATGTTTTGGCCATAGCTACCAAGATTTGTGAAGTAAGTGGATTAAAACAAGAAGATCAAATAATTTGCATTACTTAAAGAATAACAGACAGCCACTGAATGTTCTGAGTTACAGTTTTTATGAGCTTTTTGTCACTAGAGAGAGCTGTAGATACATACAATTAATAACATTTATGTTAAAAAATACATTAATTTCTCCCTCAGTGAAGAACTAGGACAAATAACAAAAAAAACATAACAACCTTTTCTCTCATAAACCACTACTGGAAATCTTTCCCTTCTTCAGCGAATGTGGCACTAGCTGCCTGCCATCACCTTCTTTGAGCTTGTCAAGGATAACAAGGATAAAAATCATTTGAGACGTCCACTTCAAGCTTCCCTGTGTAGGAGATATAGGATAGAAACATTTTTCATGTACTTTAAGACCAGGATAAATGTCAGTGTTTGGGTTTTCTCCAGTCAAAATGGTAAGTTTTCACTTCTATAATATCTTGGTTTGCTAATATCTTAGTTGTAAATTGAAACCATTCACTCAAGCCCAAAAAAAATCTGCTAAACATTGGTTCAACAAATGACTTTGAGCTTGTTTTAGTTAAAAGTAATTTAAATTTCCAGTGGTCAAAGAAATGTTGCCTCCTTAACTTTCATGAGATGTAAGTAGACTACTGCATCCCATCTACCTAGGTGCTTAGGTATAGGCTTCATCATGCAGCTCTTCTTCATTCTGCAGATCACTTTGTCCACTGCATTTATTTCTTTAGCTTTAGCAAAATCTCCTCTGCATACCTTAGAGTTGTAAGTCCAACTTCTAATCAGTTTTTAGGACACCCAGTCCTTTGTGAATTGTCAGTGTTTACATTGATGTCAGAGTATTCCAGAACCCAGTGTTAAAAGGATATCCATCATATTTTTCTCCCATGAGAAAGAAATAATACACACACTATGAGCTATGAGGTCCAATTAGGATTAATTCAACACTAAATTCCCACACTTAAAGATTAAAGCCACAGGAATATTTTACACTGAAACTTGCTATATCTAGGGGTAGTGAGCCATGAAAATCTTATTGCTTCAATTTTAGGCATCCTAAACTTCAGATATACATTCCTGTTGAGGTTATCCAAGAAGAGCCCTGTGTAAATGGAGACTGGTGTGCTGGCACCTCTCCAGCAAAGAAGGTCACGTCCAAAGCCAGGGGCTCGGTCAGTCATGGAGGTGAGGAGGGCTCTGCGCAGCTCTAGCACAGGAGGCCTTTGGCCGTCCTGCCCACACTCCACGCAGAGCAACTTGTTTATTCCCTGCCTGTCAGCCACCGCAACTGTCCACAGGCTCACTCTCAGCTTGTATCCATGTGCAATGCGATTGTCCTTTGAGATTTAAAATAGCTCACATTTGCTATGCACAGGTGGTTTAGGGCTGTACAGAGCGTACAAACGATCTGCAGCTCCTCTGGCATCGGGGTTTCAGTTCATCTGTCTAAATGCAATCTGCTACTGGGCTGGCAGATATATCTGAGCTGTCACCGTGGGCTGGCTGTGTAGTCCATGGGATGTACTGCAGACCTATAAAGTGGGTCAGATGAATCATTCCTCAGAAACTTTCTTCTCTCTACTGAGCTTAAGAGGAACTGAGGATGACTAATTCAGATGCAAACATCTACACTGCAAATGTTTAAGATTAGGTGATGTAAAACCCAAGAACAAAGATGAGTTTAAATGCTAGACAGCAATTCAGTGGAACTTTTGAGACTCTCAGTAAAATATAAACATTGCATTCAGGTGCCTAAGCAGCAGTCAGTGATATAAATCTCTTTGCTGAGTCAGTCCTTTGACCTAAATTCAAAGACACACAAATAACAGAATTTGGACTTTTGAATGAGAGAGGTCCAGTTCTCCCCTTGGTATCTCAGAGAAGATTGCCAGAATCAGGAGGCAGCACACCAAGGCTAGCCAGACCTTGCAGCAGAGCTTTTGACCTTGAACGACCTTCTGAAGACCTGCATTTATACTGCTTCTATCTGAGGACTCAGACTCACCCTTTATGTCTCTAAAGATTGGTGTCTGGACAAAATATTATTTTTGTATCTCTTTCTGTCTTCTGACTCTGCTCAGTTCAGCTTCAAGCTGAAAATCCACTGAGTTCTGGCTGAATTCTCACCATGGTCATGGTGACTTTGAATCCATTCCTCCCAATGAGTTCCCTAAAGACCAGGTTACAATGTCTTGTGGGCTGAGGAAAAAGCCAAAACACATTCCCTTTTGCCAAAGTCCTCCTTTGTGTTGATTCTTTGAGCTGTAAGGATAGTCAGTATGGCTCTGCAGATTGGCAGCATNGAAATGGTAAGGGAAAAAATATATTTAGTTAGCTATTATGAGAGCTGTAACATTTAGAATTTCAATATTTTTCCTCTTGTAATCTCTCTCACATACTACTTTGATTACATTTAATTGCCTTGGGCTAAGGTTGTGGGGTTTGTTATTTTTTGGGTTTGGGTGGGGAGGGCGGGGAGCAGGCGGGGAGTACAGCCTCTCTTTGAAATTGAAATTTCTACCAAAAAGGATAAGGAACAAATGGCCAATTGAACACTAAAAAAGAAATTGCCAAGAGCAGATGTTATTCAACTTGTTGTTCGAGGACAATGAAAGGATACAGTAGTGGAATTATTAGCAAGGGTGTGTAATTTCTTGCCTGAAATTGCCTTAGCAGCAGGACTGAAGAGTGACAAATGGGGTGTCAGTTTTTAGAAATTATTCCAGGGAAGATCTGAGGAACTGCAGGCCTGCAAGATTGACATCTATACAGAGTACATCAGTAACATGTTTAATAAGAATAGAAATAATGCACATCTGGAACTACTCCATGTCTTTGTCTGTGGAAGTATTGCTTCATAAATGTAGAGTTCTTTAAAAAACAAAAAACCATGTAGATAAGGGTGACCTGGTAGGTACAGTCTACTTGGATTTCCAAAAAGCTTTTTACANTTCTCTCTACTGAGCTTAAGAGGAACTGAGGATGACTAATTCAGATGCAAACATCTACACTGCAAATGTTTAAGATTAGGTGATGTAAAACCCAAGAACAAAGATGAGTTTAAATGCTAGACAGCAATTCAGTGGAACTTTTGAGACTCTCAGTAAAATATAAACATTGCATTCAGGTGCCTAAGCAGCAGTCAGTGATATAAATCTCTTTGCTGAGTCAGTCCTTTGACCTAAATTCAAAGACACACAAATAACAGAATTTGGACTTTTGAATGAGAGAGGTCCAGTTCTCCCCTTGGTATCTCAGAGAAGATTGCCAGAATCAGGAGGCAGCACACCAAGGCTAGCCAGACCTTGCAGCAGAGCCTTTGACCTTGAACGACCTTCTGAAGACCTGCATTTATACTGCTTCTATCTGAGGACTCAGACTCACCCTTTATGTCTCTAAAGATTGGTGTCTGGACAAAATATTATTTTTGTATCTCTTTCTGTCTTCTGACTCTGCTCAGTTCAGCTTCAAGCTGAAAATCCACTGAGTTCTGGCTGAATTCTCACCATGGTCATGGTGACTTTGAATCCATTCCTCCCAATGAGTTCCCTAAAGACCAGGTTACAATGTCTTGCGGGCTGAGGAAAAAGCCAAAACACATTCCCTTTTGCCAAAGTTCTCCTTTGTGTTGATTCTTTGAGCTGTAAGGATAGTCAGTATGGCTCTGCAGATTGGCAGCATTCACTGTTTAAGGGGGACAGCTGAGTCTTGATGCTGTACTAAAACCAGTATTATGTGTATTATCGAGTTGTCATGCAACGTGTAACAGACAAAGACACAGGTGATGAGATCGAACATGAGGCCTCCCTTCCAAAATAAATGTTCTGTCACCTAGGCAACACTTTTAAAATGCTGTGAGAAAAGGAACGTCTTCAACAAGAAGAGATAAAAGGGATATTGTCCAAAAATAGTCTATCTGCCTTTTGATTAGGGCATGGATATGGACCTGAATTATTCTTTCTGCTGTTTCTTGTGCAAAACCAGTTTTTGTAAGAATTATCTAATTGTGCCTAATTCCGGCTAAGTGCATCAATTAACGTAGCTGGATAATCACTCCTTTGTATAGCATGAGGCCATCCTTCTTCAAAAAAACTGAAGTCATATCCAAAGAGAGAAAATACAATAACAAATTCTGGAATTTTGAATATAAAATGCAGAAAGGTCAGCACAACTATTAAAAATATGTTTTAAAGAGTAGGACTTTCTGAAACTCTGCAGGACTACTAGTTGATCCTGATACAGGAGGAAAAAACAACTTCAGAAAAGTTAATTATTATTAATTATTAAATTAATTATTTGCATCAGTGTTCACNTAAGGGTGACCTGGTAGGTACAGTCTACTTGGATTTCCAAAAAGCTTTTTACAAAATCCCTCAGTAAAGATTTAGCTTTTAAGAAAACTAAACATCTGGGGAATGTTTAAAGGGGAGTTTTTTGTTTAGATGAGTATCTGAATGAAAGACAGAAAACAGAGGTTAGGAGTAAATGTTTAGTTTCACATCGAAATGAACTCACCAGCAGAATTCTGCAGGGACTGTTTGATATATTTAAAATGTTCTTCAAAAGGGATGAGCACTGGGGTCAAGTTTGCTAATTAAACTTAGTTACCCAGAACATCAAAGGACAAGGCCCAAATGTAAAGGACTCACTAAGCAACTGGGCAATAAAATGGTAAAGGAAATTCACTGTTAATAAATATAAAGTGATGGGCACGAGAAAATTCTAACCTCATCTAGAAAATGGTGGCATCTGAGATGATCTCATCCCTCAGGAACAAGACCTAGGTGTGAAGATGGGTAACTATGAAAGTGTCATATAAATATTAATTAATGGTCTCAAAAGCAATTCAAACATTAAGAATCTTTTTGAGAGGAGTAGAACAAAGAGCATCACTATGCCACTATACAAAGCCATGATCTAGCAATGTCCTAAGAATACAAATTGTGATCTCCTTGTCTCAAAATGGTTACAATATATCTAAAGAGGTTCTTGGCAATGAGGCCTGAAAAAGAGGTTAGATCTGTGAAATCGTCAGTGATATCAAGAGCTAGATAGACAATGTTTCCAGTGTCAGTCCTAGTGGGCATGCAGTGCAGGCAAATGGAGCTGAAAATAGTTAAAAACTGGATGTGAGGCTTAATGCAAAGTACCATACAGACTTGACATGCTCTTATTTTCTCAGGGACACACATTTACATACACTGCTGGAGGCCGAAAACAGAGCTGCACTGACATTTGACCAGAAGTAGTAAGGTCATACTTATGGTTTTAAATTATTTAGTGTTGATATGTGTTCTAAAGTGGAGGGTTTGTAAACTAGGGGGCTTGAGATCGCTCAACCTCTCCTTTGGGTAGCCAGCTGGTGGATGGAAGTTGTGAGAATCACTGTTTGTACAGTAGCTCCAAAGTCAGTTCTCTTTTTCAGCTTTTACAGAAATACAGTTGGCAGTTTCACACCGGAAAAGGCAAGAACTTAAAGGACATGGAAAAGAAACTGCTCTTCAATGAGAAAAAAGGATATCTGAAGGCCAAAATTAACAGATCAGCTGAGCTGCAGTAAAGTTTGCTCCTCAGCTCTCTCTAGATTACTTAGTTTGTATATAGATGGAACATTCAGCGGTGCAATAAATGCATGTGCGGTGTCTTCTGCATGAAAGTCCAGTATCAGCAAAATCCAGAATCATGTGTTCTGCTTGTTGCAAGACAACCATATATTTTCTCAGTCAATATGAGATATTCTACTGGATATCTCATCTTCAAATATCTATAATGCTCTGTTGTGTTTCGCACTTTCCATTTTAATGAAGTATGAAGTGCTTCGCTTTCCCTGTGCCATCAACCTCCTTGGTTCTACTGAACCAAACTTCCAGAAATACTTAACTTGCAGATCACAATAGTTGAAGGGGGATTCTTTTAATTGTTTTTATTGTAATTCCATACTTGCCAATACTGTCCTTTGCTTTTGTCCTAACATTTACATGATGGTGTATTTGACATCAGAAATGGAAAATACTTCTTTTGTGCTAATCAGTGTAAAACCATAGCCAGCTAATTGGAGCCATAATTTTCCAAACTCTGATCTAACACAAGTAATTCCTTATTGAGTTCACACATAAAAAAGACATACTTAGTTAATTTTGAGCACAAGAGTAATCCCAGTGACTGTAACTGTGTCTGAGATAACAGAGCTCCCCAGACTTCTGCCCAGAAGTTTTTATGGCATGGGACCACATTTCCTTTATATTTTCACTTGTTGCATAGCTCAGAAACCATACATTTTGGGTTCGGCTCTGACTGATGTGTTTCCAGATTCTTGTAGCCTTATTTTATGGTGGGATAGTTTGCATTGATATTAAGTAAATTACTCTTAGGGGTAGATATCACTTACCACAGTTAACTACTGATCCATGTAAGGCTATGAATATTTGTTGACTAAGCAGGATTTCTTAATGGCAATGAGCATGATTTCTGTCATATTAAAAGTCTTCAGTAATAAATCCTAGACCACCTGAAAGAATGGAGAATACAAATAATTTTTCTTTCATATATTTTTGATAAGAATAGAGTAAAACTGAGCCTCTGATTAATTCACAAGAGATAATGGCAACAAGCATAAAAAGCAAGTTCTAAATACTATATGACCAAATTATCTTGCATCCAAACATGATTCTAAATTGTTTGATTCTGGTGAGAAAAGTGATTAGTAAATGGTCCCCTTATAAAATGATAAGCTCAAAAATTTTTAACAAAAGCGGGTAGTTACCACACAAACCCAAATCATGAATCTCATTGCCAAAGTATGTTGAAGAACATAAAACTATAAATAAGCTTAGAAAAGAATTGCACAAACTAAGGGAAGATAATGACCACTAAGTCTTATTAAACCCAAATACTTGGATGTATATTTCAGCTATTGTAGTCCATGATTCATAGATTGCCAAGGACCAGAAGGATGTAGCAGTGACAGAAGCGTGGGAGAACTGTCATCTGAGCATCTTTTGCCAGACAGTGTCAAAGTCAAAATAATTTTTATGGTCTCCTAGTTAGGAGGAATGCTAGACAAAATTTTTTCTGTGTGTAAACAGAACAGGTCTAAGTCACCTGTGGCCACCAGTGGTGGCCAACCACTTTGAAAAACAACAAAGGAAAAAAAAAAAGACTTTTAACAGTTTCCTGAATGATCTTTTAAGGACAGGTTACATCCTATGTAAATAGTTGCGATACCCTAGCTAAGCAATCCATCATTTGCAGTTAATATTACTACATTGACAAGAAATAAAGGGCTTGGATTCCTCCCACCTCCCATTCACTGACCTGCTCTCCTACTCTAAGTGTTTTTGGAGAGCAATTATGATCTAAAGAAATGTTTTGTCCTGGAAAGAACTCTTTTATTCACAGTGGAACATGCCTGAATTTTACATATCTCCACCAAAAAAAAGTTTTTTTGTGAATAGTTGGTGAAAGAAGCCTAAGGAAAATGTGTACCTAATCCTATTAACTGACTTAATTTAGAATTATTAAAAGCCTTGATACACAGGATTTAACACAATCTTTCTAGCAGGGTGTGATGTAATCTATTTTTGTTCCTCAGCTAGCAGATGGCTTACCTTTAAGTAATTTCCAATATGTTAGGAGATCAAAAGCCATCCTTATGCCATGGAGGCAGTAATCGTTTCTCTCTGCTGGGGGTTGCTTGGTACTGTGGTGGGGATATGCAAAAGCTGCTGGCATTTCCAAGCATAGAAGGCCGACATTTCTTCAGACTTTGATGTTAATAATCCTTCAGAAGTTGAAAAACTGAGAGATTTTCAAACCCCTTTTAATGTTCTATATGCCATGTGCTGAAGTAAATATCTGTAAGTAATCACTGTGGACTAGTGTAAGGTAGCACTGCACACACGAGTGTGGGGTGTGTGCTGGCTCGTGCAGGCGCTCTGTCCTGCTGTGGCAGCACCACTCTGAGTGTGAAGGGTCTGGCTGGGTGGCACAGCTCACCCTCAGGGTCCTGCTATCAGCTCAGTGCACCCCAAAATGCCCAGCTGCAGCTGGACCTGTAACGCCTCAGAGCAGCCCCACACATGGTCTCAGAGCATGCCTGGGGTGTGCTCTCCTGTGCCCAGTCTCTGTCTGTGGTAGCACCGTGTCACAGATGCACTCTGATTGCTTCCTCTCTGCAGAGGGAGAGATGTTTTGTTTTCCTGCAAATAGGCGGCTCAGCCCTAAAGTGCCTGTTAGCAGTTGGGTTCAGTCAGAAAAGGGTAGGCCACAGGATTGCTCATGACAAGGTCATTGCTAGTACACTGTGCAGTTTTCGAAGAAGACACATTAAATTGCCTGGTATCTATCCCTATGTCAGCCTCAGAAATTCATTTCAGCATAGATGGTTTTACTCCCTCTTTGGACCACTGTGCTCCAGCTGTGACAAAAAGACCATCCTACCTGGGAAAGCAGAGCACCCGCCCAGCAAGGAGCAGTGAACAGGCTAGATCCTTGCTTTGGAGCACAAGGCTCAAACATTTTGAATAAAGAATGCCAAGTCTTACAAAAATTTGCCTACTGGGCACATTTCTGGCTCCTGATCACATTATGTTTATCTGGCAATCACAGTTTTTGATCTTAAATTTAAAATAGCAGTTAACATTACAGTTACTCTCTCAATATGATTTAGTGGTTGAAAATTTCTAATCAACTTCTACAGACAAAGGCTGCAATAATTAGTACTCAGAAATAATGACAGGGTCTGTTTAGGTGTTGCTAATAGTGACTCATTAAAATATTTACATAATTTAAAATCAACTCTGAAATTAGGTTAACCTATACAAAGGCCTAAGATTACAGAAATAACTTCAGGCCATTTCTTATTAAATTAAAAATAATACTTGAGTTAAACATATTTATTCTTGAAATTTTAAGAGAGTCCCACTACTCAGGAGTAAGGTTTCGATGACTGAACACCTGAAAAAATGTTTGCTTTTGCCAGCTGTAGCTTCTCCACAGGTGCAGAGAAGGTTTTTATTGCATTTGGGTTTATTCAAGACATTCATTCGAGCTGAAAAACTGATCACATACTGAAAAAACAGGAAAGCTTGTTTTTCTCTTTCAATTATGAATAAAAATTGGCTGATAGAGACTCGGATGTATTAGTTTAAACTCTTAAAAAGTAGAATGCTGAGAAAACCTATGGGGCATCACGAAAATGTAGACTATACCACCATAGTTGATTTTAACATATTTTGATAACAAAAATCATAAGTTTCCAGAAAATTCTAATTACCAAGAAACATTTTTACAGCAGTTTCCTGCAAACATCCAAATCCAATTTATAGGCTACTCTTGCGCCAAACAGTTTTCGTCTGGTAGGTAGGGAGTATCATATACTGTTTTATGAGCATAAGACAATGCAAAAAAAACCCAACCGTGAAAGATGTACATTATGCCATAATATCATCACAAAAATTATGTGTAAGACACACCCACCCACAGCACAGCAGATACTGACTAGGTGGTTTGAGGTGCCCAACAAAACCATCTGGAAGCCAAGGCAGATGTGTGCCTGCCCGGGGAGGCAGCTGGGTGCCCATCCCCAAGGAGCAGGGAGCAGGTGGGACTGTGCTGGACACAGGGATGCCCATCCCACCACACCGACAAGGATGGAGGGGTGGATGCGGGGCTGCCTCTGGTCCCCGTGGCTGAGGCAGAGCCGCGGCTGCCATGGCCGCGCACCCTGGTGCACGGGGATCAGGAGGGCTCATTAGCCACTCTCTGCTGAATTCAAGCAAGTGCAGAAGTCTTTTTTCACTGTTTAACTCCCCCAGCAGGAGAACTGACTCAAAGAAAGGTTAGGGCATGACCACATCAGGGTTCCGTAGTGAAAAGAAAGAAATTATACTGAAAGCATGGCCAGGAGTATCACCTTGGTCCAATTTACTTCTGCCAAAGTTGCAGTGAATGAGGCAACAGCTTCCATGTGTTCATAGGCTCAGGAATCAACTTCGTTTGTCCAAGCATGAATGCAGGGAATATCAAACATATCTGGGTTAGGGTTCAGCAACTGATTGCTAGGAATGGGAAAGAAATGTTGCCAAGGATACTCTTTATTTGCAATCATGAAAAGTCCCTCTTAAATAGTCTACTATTTGGCGCATAAGGTAAATGTATGGTTTATTTGGGAAAACTAGAGATAAAGACATAACAAAACAATAGATGCTGATAACCATTTTTTAAAGATTAATTGTTGTAGTAAGAACAGGCTCCGGACATCTTGCAACAGTCTCAGCTAGAGAAGTACAGCCCCCTTACTCAGGAACCTGGAGTTCTCACGCCACAGCTTGGGGAAGCCTAGGGCAAAGCAGTGAGCTCAGCTGTAACTAATCCCATCCTTTTTCTTCCTGACTTCTTTTCCTGAGACAGTAATTCTCTGTGCATATAGATTTACCCATCTTCTCCAGGACTTCTGCAGCTGGAGTGGCTGTGCACCACCTCCCCTTGCAAACCTTTTCTACCTGCCTCACTGTGCATGAGGATTTCTGACACCCTGTTTTCAGGTGATCTGCGTGTATCCACCTCCCCAGCGACTGCTTCTCTCCCTCTGTGGGAGGGAGTTTGCTTGTCTTTTACTCATACTTTATACACATCAATAATTTTTGTTCAATGCTGTTCACTTGTCAGGCCCCAGAACTGAAAAACTATGTGGTTTATCCCCCTTTTTAAGTTCGGAAACTGAGGCTAAGAGCAGGAATGTGATTTATTTAATGTAAACAAAGATCCTGGTGCTCTAGTCAGTAACCTCTGCTTCCTCCCTAAGCTATCCACTTTTAATAAAATGAGCCTTTACTTCGACTTCAATATCTTTCTTATTAATGAGAAATCTACTTTTAGGGGAAAGCTGGAATTAACTTGTAGTCTCACTGGTCGATGCTCATAAAAGTGAAATCTTTTCATTCAGGTGGAAACTAACAGGTTTAAGCAACTAATAATGTGCTGTGTGACCACAGACAGAAAAGCAGCCATCCATCCCACTTTAGGAAGATCCTCTTGTATAACCAGGGGAAATCAAGTAAGATTTCCTTTGGTGGCACATATCTTGTAGAGATATCTAGTGCAAAGCAGTTCCTTTCAGGTGTGGCAACATGGGAAATCAAAAGCCTAAGTTAGCAATAGGTGTCTGAGGAGGAGTATGACTCTTGTAGCCATTAAAATAGAAGGGGGAAATCTTCTTTCTGATTTGCACTTGCCTTGCTATTGGGTATTCTGTATTCTTTCCACTAGCTAAGGTGGACTGGATGCCCAAAGGAAATAAACTGAATGAGTCCACAATAGGCTGTAAACAGGGAATAGCCAGGATCCATTTCAATTAAAAAAATGAGCACATCCTCAAGTTTGTAGCTCAGTGTCTAGGATTCAAATCCCTGTCTGAACACACGTTTGCAAAATACAGACATCTTAGCAGTGCTTCCCAGGTATACTTGCTGCCTGAAATAGGAACTGAGGATGAAACTCAAGCTGGCATGCTAGCAAAAGCAGAAGACATCAGTTTCTTCCAAGCACAGCACAGGGAACAATTATGCACAAAAATCTCTCTGATACATAATCCAGTGCAGGCCAATGGCACACAAGCCATCCTATCCCATGGTGCCTGGACATAAAGGGCTTGTCAAAATGAATGTGAGACGACTACTATGTGCCTGTATAGATAGGAAAAAAAGCATAGCACAGCAGTGACTGCACAGCACTTTCTATATTCCTACTGTGTACCAGGAAAAGATTTTTAGTTCATACATCATTCACAACTTGCTACAGGGATTCCACAAAGCCAGTACATATTCTTTACACAAAGAAAAGGGGGGGGGAAAAAGGAATATATTTAGAAAAAAAATAGTCTGAAAGTATATCTGCTGGATGAGTAGTTAGTGTCAGGGGCACTAACAATACACAAAGCTTAGCAAGAAGCAAAATAAATAAGTAAACAGTGAGATCACCCCTAGCCTGTCCAAGTCACTGAGAAGAAGAGAGTTACCTCTGATAATAGCATGGTGTATCTTCTCAGAGTAGAGCAAGCAACTGCCAAAGTGTCTTCTTCCTCTTTCCCCATCAAGTATTTGCAGCATTTGGCATACAATGGGAGAGGGAAAGGAAGAGAAGACCGCGCATAAGAAAGTATGTGGGTGTCAGAGACTGAAATATTACAGTTTATGAGTTAAACCTTTTCATTAAGGACTTAAATACATTTTTAAATGTATTGCAAAAGCTGCAGAGAAGACCACCACACCTTGAATGGGGCTCCGACTGAGGCCTTACACTGCTCGCTGATGAAGATAAAATAACAGCTCAGGGCTGGGGACATTCACAAAGCACAAGCTTAGCACCTTCCGGGAAGAGATGGCAGCCCCAGGGTATCAGCTGCCAGGTTCGAACAGACCCTCGCACCAAAGAGGTGGGGAGAGAGGCTTTGGGTGTGTGCTGGAAAAGCCCCTGGTGAGAGGCAGTGACCGCCCACCCTCCGCTGTGCAGAGGAGCCCAGCTGAGAGCCCTCACCCGGGAAAAGATTATCCGCAGCAGAGGGGAGACATGGCCCACCAAAGGGCCCCCTCACAGGGGTCCCCAGACCCGGCACCAGAGCACCAGAGATGATGCAACAGACCCTCAGTGTTACAAGGGACAGCGTCAAGCTGGCCCGTGCAAGGGAGGCACGTGAGCGTTCCCACCAGCCCAAAGTATTTATTAATCCATGGGATTCTTTACTCCTCTGCACGTGGCAGTGTGTGTGGTGGTGTGGCCACGGCGGCGATGGGGGACCCTCACCTCCAGAAGACCGGATGGAAGGGAGCAACAAGATGTTGTTGGGACCCTTGGATGGGTG
>VYZQ01053687.1:1796-14167 GCA_013400655.1 Mystacornis crossleyi | reverse complement strand
CCTGCACACTTCTTTCTCTTTCTTTCTTTTCTCCATCCTTCTCTTTGCCTCTTTTACTATTAAATAAAATACATCAATTTTTTTGGCACCAACATCTAACCTCATTTGACTTTTATCTTCTTTTTGGGAATATTTTGAATATTATGCACAGAGACTTAGTTTTCTTTGCTCTTCTGGATTTAAACCAGATCGTAACAGTGGGGAAAATCAACTCCCTGAGCTCCAGCAATTTATGCGGTAGATGTCTCATCTAGAATACTTATTTAGGCTCTTTTGTAGCATATAGAGGGAAAGAGGCCCCTCCAAGGGCCGTATCTTTCTTCTCTGTTCACAGACTACTGTGCAAACCCGATGACAGCAGACATGTACACAGATGGACAGTGGATAAGCACTATCGCATTTGCTCCTTAGACAGGACAGCCACCTTCTTGACCAGAGATTGATCCCAAAATCTCTCTTGCTGAAAAATTCTCATCTTTTCTGCAGAACAGTGTCTGTATGGGGCAGACAGAGACATCTGTGATGTTCTTATTCACCAGTGGGTATATATGGACAGTGAAACAAAACAAGAGAGCCCTCTGTAGTAAAAGCAATACAGAAGGCAAATTTGCAGCTAGAGAGCTCAAAGTCAGTGGCAAGACAGAGCAAATTAATATAGATTCAGATAATAATTTCTGGTTAGGCCCTTTTTTTGGCATTGAAAACAACAAAATGAAGGAATTCTTTGGTGCAAACCATTTGTGAAGCAGACACAGTGCCATGAAGAGAAGGTGCACCAAAAATTAACCACCTTTTTACCCTCAGTTCCCCCAAATTTTGTTAAGAAATTACACTAATATCTAGTATCATTAAAGGCTAACAGATAATGCCTGATGTGTTCCTTGAGGCACCATCCTAAATCCACTATTTAAGTAAAATATGCTGAAGAGAAAATTTTGAAGGGCTTCATATAGCATTTATATCACTATGGATTCTCTGCCATAAGCAGTGGTTAAAAGGTAGTTTATAGATACTATATTATACATAAGGCAGTGCTGGAGCATAGTACCAAGCCCAGATCTAATCTAGAAATGTGTTTTAACTCTGAAATGAATACTGTAATGCAGACTGCCTGCTAGTTCAGTTTCAGCCATATTTTATCTCCTGGGGTTCTGAGCTGATTGTAGCAGAAAAAGGTGCCAAGACAGTCTCTGATATTAAAATATATGGGTTACATATGCACCAAGTTTTATACACAGTTTAGACTTGAATATCAACAGCATAAGGAAAGTTCGGATGTAAACTGTTTTCAGATGTGTCTACGGGCTTGAGTGGAAAAGAAAATATTAATGGTATTCAAGCTGATGGCAGTCAGGATCCAGAAGGTGAGCTACAAAGTCCTGAAGGGGAGCTGCTGTGTTTCTCAAAAGCTATAACCTTGACATTGAGGTTAGCTCTATTTCTCCATTATACAGCAATGTGTTGCATTATGGCTGTCTAAATATTCCTGGAAGCGTTTCAGAGATTTTGTGACCCAGATGTGGATTATGTGTAACACTAACTGTGTACATGCTGGAGATGATTACGCTGGGAGCTTTCAGATTCCATTCTGCACGTGTAGCACTGAAAAGAAACTTGACTTGTACTTATGAAATTCCTTTTGACCATAAGAAAAACAGAAGGAAACCCCCTTTGGAGACTTCCATAATGGGAAACAGGAAACAGGGCTGTCGAGTGGAAAGTTTGCAGCACAGGAAAAACAGTGGACTATATAAACATAAATGCCATTATCAGATACTCTGCAATGGCCTTGCAATAGGTCTAAAGTTGAAAATATGCAGTGGTTTGTTTTCATTCAGATCTAAAGATTTTTTTATGGGCTATTCCGGTTCCTGTTGAGATCAAGTGGTATTTTGATAATGACAAATGGGCATAGGTTAAAACATAGGGATAATGGCTTAAAAAGACACTATTTATGAGAGTTTTCAGCATCTTGACTCATTTTTACTACTTGTTTTTTGTATCTTCACAGGCAAACCAGTGAAATTGAAACAGTTATCGCAAAGATTTCTTGGGTAACAATGCCATGAGTTTCAGTGATAGCATCTAAATATTAAAACCAGGATCCTGGTATTTCAAAGTTCCATCCATGACTTTAATTTCTCTACAGGACTGGTAAAAGGCCAGTTTTCTCATGAGCATGGGAGACTTTTTTCTAGGGAGTGTACTGCATCTTCTTGCTTAGACCTCAGTCAAGGACCCTCTTCTGAGGCTTCCCTCAAAAGAAGAAAACAAAGAGTATGCCACAATCTGGCTGCCTGATGCTTGAGGACTACAGAGGAAGAACTTGATTATTTATTTGGAGTATTTCTACAGTACACCAGAGGTAAGAAATGGTAGATATTCTGCTCACAGATCTTATTTAAAACAATTTAAAATCAGACAGGAATTTGTAGGGAGCAGTCTCCTTGGCTCTCACTGAAAGACAAAGCAATCTCCAGACAGCTTATGCTACTTTACATTTATACTTTATAGTCAGTGTTGCAACAAAATTCTCTAGAGCAGAGAGGAACCTAGCCAGAATCTGCCCTGCTTTAAACTCAAGGTTCAGAGAGTTTTACAGATTAATGTTATCACCAGTCATCCTACTGAGGCAGCTTTCCAGCTCCTTTGCATTGATGATAAAGAAGGCTCTAAGACACAAAAGTTTTATCCTTGTTCCACAGGTTTTGTGGTACTGCAAATGGTAAAGGAAAGGCCTCTGGTTAAACACAAATGTTGATATTGATATGGTCACTGGTGCCATTAACAGCAATGGAACCAATACATGCATCATTACAAAGTTTTGAAAACATTCCTTATGAAATGATTGTTTCTCTGCACTGCTTGTAAGTTGAGACTATCTTGAGAAAATGTTGTAAACACCAGATTTAGCTCAGATGAATTCCACCCCTCACTTGCACTTGCCAAGTACATCCAAAAGCACAAGAGGGTCACTTGCATGGTTTCATGGTTTTACCCTGAAAAAGTTAAATTCAGCTCAGCCTTCTCTGTAGCAGTGGCTGTTTTCTGCAGAGACAGTGAGGCTAAAGATGGAGCAGGACAGGACAAGCTCCTTTATGCACCTGCTGCAACAGCAGAAGGTTTTCAAGAAAGAATATATTCTTCAGGTGCGATATTCACAGCCTGGGCTTTCTCTGCCTTCAGTAACAGAGTAAAGCAGAATCTGTTGCATGCTACTTCCTCTCGGATTCCATATGACTGCCATAGTGAGAATTGGATATTGCTGTTGGAGTCTCTAAACTGATTTTGACTGGTGAGAGAGATTGTGTTATTGATTAGACATACTGAATGTATCACTCATCTTTTATCTTTAGGGATGCTTCACAGCTCTTTTGTTATTCTTGTGTTTGAAATCATATAGTTCAATATCTTCTACTTTGCTACAGCCACCACCAAAGATTTTTTTAAAGTCTCTTTTGCCTCAAGAATCAGAAATTAAATATTTTTATACCCTCTGGAAAACTATCTCTTTCATCTCAAGCAACTTCATCGGCAATGTTTGGATCTGATAACTGGATTACAACCACATTGAAAGATACACCCTCGAGTGAATAAGTAATGTAATTTCCATGTAGCACAAAATATATCTACCCAAAATAGTACCAATGACTCTGGATGATCTCTACTGTCTTTAAATAATATGATTCAATCAAAAATGGTTGGTTTAATAAGCACAAGAGTGAATTAGCTAAGTGGAATAAAAAAATAATTGTTTATCATACAAATATTAAGTTTGTCCTTTCACCCTACCCTGCCTCACAAGGCGTTCCATCCATGCCTGGGAACTGACTTCCAGCATCCCTTGGGCATCCTCTGCCTTGGTGGCCACCCCCACACAGGAGGTCTCTGCTGAAGGAGATTCTGTTTTCCCTGGCTCAGCTAGCAGGGTTTCCATTCCTTGTGCCTGGGAAAAGATCTTTTTTCTGTGATGCTCAGTCACACTCAGGCTCAGGGTTGATCAAAAGTCCTCTTGCTGGCTTCTATTTTCAGTTTCTTTCTTTTTCGGAGTCTGTGCAAATGAAGAACTGATTGGTTATGTGAAGAGAGCGCAGAGGGGGCATCTGCCCTTTGGGTCACCCCTTACTCCACACTGTTCTGGATGGTTCTCCCAAAATAGTGGTTTAAAAGTGATGATTATGCTGTGCAAAGAGTACAGACAAGGGTTTCAATTTGTCAGAGTATTCTCTGCATTTTCTAGTTCTGCAGTTCCATGGAGGTTTTCCTAAATGAGCTGTGGCTGAGGGAAGTTCAAAAATTAACTGCCTCTCTTCAGGATATAAGGTGTAAAATTAAAGCGATCAGAAAGAGGAAACCACACTTATAACAACCAAAGGCTCAACTTCTGTCAGCTCAGTGCAGAGCTCTCCCCACTATTGTCTGCCCTTGGAATTAGATTCCAGTTGCCGTTTTCTGAAGTACCTCATTGACTACAGCTTAAATTTTCCTTATGTATGATTTGAAAAGCCTGGTTATACTTTCTGTTCGCCCCAGCCACATCATTTTCAATGATTCCTTTATTCTGGAATTAATGACAGAGAATACTTTGTGGTCCTGTTGTACAGATCCTAGGAACAAATGACTTCAGACTGTTCTAGTCATCGAGGAGAGATAGATCCTCCACAGCATAATTCATCTTTCCTATCTTAAACAGCTGTTTTAGGATGGAATAAATCACCTTCTGGAAGTGTCTGTCTCTCCCCATCGACTATTAAGGGGCCATAATGAGTGGGCAGAGAATAACCACCTAACTTCAGAGGTATAAGATGAAGGCCAGTGGATCTCATAATAAATAGGAAAGTGAACATTTCACCTAGGCTGCATTCCCTAACTGGAAAGGGACTCCAGACAAAGGTTAGTATTCACAAACTTCATGTCTTCAAAGAAAAGCTGATTTTCTTTAAGGACTGAAGAAAAATGTTGTTGAAATGCTACTTCATTAATACCTTAGAAGTAGAAAGAAAGAAATATCCAAGGGAGAACGTTAAATACAAGCTGGTAGCTGCAAGCAGGAGGAACCCCAAGCTATACTTCTTGACACTTAAGAGGTTTCTTTAATTTGTATAGTAGCATTATGATAGAAATAAGTAAGATAATATTTTGAAACTCTTTATGAAATCAACAGTAGCATAAAAATCAAAGTAATCAAACCTTTCATTTCAGAGCATAAATTATTAGGCATATAAAGCCATCTGGCATCCTCCACCCAGTTGGAACTCTGGATAAGATTGCATTCCTTTCCTAGAAGTGGCTGGATCATGTATGCAACTTGGTACACTGTGAAAGATGTGGGAAGAGAACCTAAATTGGGGCTTCTGCTCAGTAGCATAACTGCTGCTTCTTTATGCTGAAGTACAAGTCCAAAGTGTGGTAAGAAGTCTTACGAAATTTCTTCCAAAAATGGACTTGTTAGCCACAGAAGAATGATGTCTCCCAGAGAATTTACTTTGTTCCCTCTGCCCATCTGATCATGAAAAACAACTTGTTCCACAAGCAATTTTTAAAAAGAAACACTGAAAACTTACAAAAAAGTTTTCAAGAGAAATAAAATGAGGACAAATAAACTCAGAAAAAGAATTTTCTACTTCTGTATGCAAGGTGCTTTTATATTTAAAATCTTGAACCTCTCACCATGAAAAACAAATAACAGAATAACATTTTGTTATGTTATTGTTATGTTGCATTGTTATGTTATTAAAAATTACATAACAATGTAATCTGTTGTTGCATAGATTTGATTTCAAGCATAATTAGTTGATTTTCAATTTTTCTGCTTTTAAAGTAACCATTATTGCAAGGATGTAAGTACAGCTCATTTTCCTTATCCAGTTGGAGGACTGGCAAAGTTGAGGGAAATGGTGATTCAGGGACCAGTGGGTGATGCTGCAAGTGAGCTCATTTTAGTGTTCAGTGTTGCTTAGATACACAACTTTTACCTGTTCTGGGACAGGAAAAGTTGCATCTGTATGCAGGAACAAGAGATGACTTAGAGACAACAAATGTTGCAGAATAACTCATGTTACGAAAACACAAGAGAAGGAAAATACAAAAAAGCTCACTAATTTAAAGTCACACTTGGTTTTTTAAAAGAAAATTTGTGAGGAGTAATGTTTTACAGTGATTAGTTTAGTCACACTTTATAACACAAGATAAAAAGATTTTCAGTGCTGTGTTTTCCATCCCTCATCCCTGAATATTACCTTCATCGCTGAATATCTGGAGTGACTGGAGTCCCTGTTGTCTTGAAAGATCACTTTACATTTAGCAATATTTTGCATGCTGTCTTCATCAACTGAAGCTCAGCCATAAATAAAGCCATGAGCTCATCAAACAGGCAGATGTGCTTTAGACTCACTGTTGTGCAAAGGGTCAGAGCTGTTACTTTTAGATTATTATTGTTTTCAAGCAATGCATCAGGCAAGCTGCTCTGCAAATGGATGCCTGTATTTAGCAGCTACCTTATTTGTTGTATTTGTAATTTTTAAAATTTGTAAATTATATGTTCAGAGTGCCCAGACTGAGCTAAACACTTGAAATATCATCAAGGAAGTACAGAAACTAGATGCATAAAGATGCATAGATGCAGAAGCTAGAAGCCTGTTGGATTGTCCATAGTATAATTGGCACTGCTACTCCTGCTGGTCTTCTTAGGTATATCCAATTGCTTGAAAATGCACATCTTTGCCAGTATTTTTTTTTTTTTTTAATGGAACCATATTTCCTCACCTCCACCCCCAATCAAAAGTGACTATTGTCATAAAATAAGCAGAAATACTTCTGTGGGTTTTGGCTGGAGTCACTGATGCCCCACTGAGCATCCCGGGAGGCGTCAGGGCCATGGCTGTGCCCAGGGCAGCTCTCTGCTGCAGAGCTTCTCTCTGCAAACTGACCCCAAGGAGGCTGTTCTTCTATCAAAGTGCAAAGAGTTGAACCAACAGGTGTACTATCAAAGATGACAAGCCTTTCCCACCTTCATCCCTGAAAAAAGCAGCAGCATAATGAAGATAAATAGGAATTTTAGGGACAGGTAATCACGTGATAACAGATCCCTGTTATTTAATACCACCAGAGCTATTTCAAACAGTGTTAGGACTTGTCTCTGCCCACCAGGATCAAGTTCTTCTAATCAGTGATCTGTAAATGTGCATGGTTCATTAGGGCCCTGAGAACAGCTGTCCGTGTCCGCTCAGGATCAGATTACAGGATATCATTAACTTGGATTCTATATCCGCTTCAAGGCTTTTGTTACAACTAACTCATAATTCTGTTTCTTCTTTTTTTTTTTAAATTGTCCTGGAAACCAGAAGAGCTAAAGACTAAGGTTTCTGTTTTACCTGCTTCTGTTCAGTATCATTTTAACATACGTTCAAAAGAAAACTGTAAACATAATGTTCATTGTAACTAGTGCAATAAAACACAAAATAGTTTTACATGTCTGTGCTCAAGCTTTACAGTTGAATTGTTTTAGAGGAACTACTTAAATCTACTCTAATCTCCTACTGCCTGTAAAATATGTAAAAATGCATATATAAAAACCTACATTGTATATTTCAGAGTAAGCGTTTCAGTTTGCTTTGGTAACTTTTATCTGATAAAATAATACATCGGTTTGGCTATTACTGCATGGCTTAAGTATAGTTCCAGAAACATAAGGCTGAACAGCTCCTTCCCATGAACTGTACTCTAATTATGGTATGAGCTGCTTGATTTTAAATGCTTCCTAGTACAATAAGAAATTTATAGGGCATGTGTAGAAAAAAAAAGGTGTGTTTTTTTTTTGAGGCAATTTGTTTCTTTCTACTTTTTCTTCTTTCTTAATTCTAAAAATGATTCAGTAAATCAAAGAAAAAAATGGATTCACAATTGATGTCATTGGTAGCAGAAATAAAAATCAGTCAACACATTACTAGCTGAATTTTATTCAATTATCATGACTATTATTCTCTCAGGGCAATTAAACAATCCCAAACTGGATTCATGGTTCATGAATCATTTAGGCAAATAACAATACCCAAATTCAGTAGTCATTATGAATAATTACACCAGGAAAAAGGCAGAAAAGAATGCTCTAACAGAGCCATTGCTCTTTATAGCAAATGTGAGTTTATAGGACCCTGTTTTATTCATGTCAGCCATTAGGCAATTACTGATTAATAGATTTGTTATTAGACACTAGGCCTGATTGTTCACTGCTGTTCTTATAAGCATATGCATACATTCAGAATGAGTATGACCAAAATCTACTTACTTCTGTGCATGGAACAGGATTAGGTTCCTAAAACAATTAGAATTCCTAGACCAGTTTACTAAACAATAAGATTAATTAATTAAGATTAGTTAGTAATACATTATTGAAAACTGAAAGTATCTGGATATAGGATGACATCCAGTATATATGAATATATCTGGATATATGATGTTAATCTAGGGCTTCAGGATAAAAAGCGGTTTTGAAAGAATCTTTGTGGCTATGGTGGCCAAAAATTCATCTCTTGTAACAGGCCCTACTAAAAATCCAGATTTGGTGTACGCCAGATATTTGGGTAGTATTCTAAATAGAGTGGCTCTGAAGTGAGGCTGTCAAGCCATATCTAGACACCAAAGCAAATGGATCAGTTCCCTCCAGGAGAAGTTTGTAAAACATCTGGAAAAGGAGTGGGACTGGTCCCCTCATCACTAAATAAACACTCTTCCTCTGAGTCCCTAAACATACTCTAATGGAGTGATACCTTACAATTAAAAAAAGTCCCAAATTTTAAAAACCATTTACATAGAAGCAAAGGCTTGAAACAAAACAATACATCCATGGAGCTTTGAGGTCTCATTTATGGAGCCCAGTTATGTTTCAAGGTCTCTTGTTCTTCCTGAAAAAGCTTTTCCATAGGAATGACTTTAGATTGTGATTATTAAACATTGAAGCCTGAAAATTTTGGCCATACCATTCACTTTTCTGTAGCCTGAGTCCAAAAATGTTAATGCTCCTGCTTTGGCATGGATGCTTAATAATATAAGTGAGGAGAATTAAACACAGTTGTGTATGCTGTGCCCTTAAACCTCTGGCTGTGAAAATGTGTTCATTTTTGCTCTGTATAAATGATGTGCTATATATATTTTCTTAGCAAAAGACAGGCAAAATAATACTCAGGTTTTAAACAATTTCAGACGATTTTTGCTTAGAAGAAAAGTGCATTTGTCTTTAAGAATGGAAGGTGCTGAGGACTGCCTTTGACAGAAACTGCTTCACGGGAACTCTCAGATGCTGACACACTGACCCACAGTGCTTGGCTGCAGATACTAAAAGCCCCTTTTGAATGTTCCCCTCTAAGTGTACATGCTTGCAAGCAGCTGAAATGCCCCTCAGGGGTTGCCAGCACAGTCTGTTTCTGACAGGACACCAGACCATGCCCAAAACAACCAAGAGCCCATGCACTCCCTGAGGGTGGTCCTGGGCTGACAGGCTGCAGCATGCAGGGATAATAGGATGGGGAACCCCATTCATCCTGGGACACTGACCATTGGGAAAAAAAGGCCAGGTGGGATCTTTCTGGTCAGTTGCTGGATCTTGCAGATTGGTCAGCTCCCTGATGATATCCTAGAGGGACATCTTTGGCAAAATCTTCTTTCTGGTGTTCACAGTTTGCCAGGCCATGATGGCAATTTAGATTGAGCAAAAAAATTAAGCTGAAACCAATTTATCACTGGAATATTATATTAAAAGCAAAAAAAACCCAAGAAATCATTGGTAGGCAAATTAGTTTAGTTACAATGGCCTGCAGGTACTGCAGAGCAAGAAGGCTTGTGGCTTGGGTTGGGATGGCTTTCTCCCAGCTGGAAATGTTGCCACAACAATGGGAAGCAGATTGTGGGTCATGTTCTGTAAAACAAACTTCCATTCTGGTTGTAATAGCTCAACAGAGAGCACAGACAGTACATAGGGCCAGAAGGGCAGCCTGGGCAGTGGTTTGGGAACTTCTGAGCTGTTGAAGGCACATGCAAGCTGTGTGAGTGAAGTAACCAACAGATATCTCTAAGTATTATCAGCATGACTGGAGAAAACCCATCTCCTCTGTCTTTCTGGAGGTTATCTCCCTATAGTTAGAAGCTGTAAAGGTTGTACATGACATTTACATGCCAGCCATTAGGTGAAAGGTCTCATACTATTAAAGCCATAGAACTGAAATTGTTGGCTAAGCTGTGTCTTGGCTGTAAAACTGGGTAAGGTATAAAAAAATAAAATCTATGACTACTTTATTTATTCATGAATCATTGCTTAGCACTAATAATGCTTATTAATGAAAAGGTATGATATCAAGCCATCTGGTAAGAAAAGGCACACTTCAAAGGATTAATAAGCTACAAATTATTCCTCTGAAACAAAATACAACAGATGAGGTACTGATGATTTTTCACAAAAGATTCATCATTTAGCTCTGTTCAATGGCTGCTATTGAAATTCTGGCAGGACCTCAGTTTTCTTTTGCAACGCTGGGGAAGAATTAATGTTGGAATCTGCTGGCAGGACAAATCACAGCAATGCACTTGATGTATTTTTCAAAAGCATTCACTTTAATATAAGAATCTATCTGACATAGTTTAGTGAGTGAATGCTAATTAAAGGTAATCATTCAACTCATTTAGTGTAATTTTTTAAAATTCTTTTTCCAACTGAATAATAGGCCTGCTGTAAAAGGGAATGTTTCTAAACCAGCTTGCTTTTGATAAAGCAATAACAAGAGACATAACAAAAATGCTGTGATGAAAACAAAGTCACAGCTCAGAGTCTTTTCTTACAGCTTTTCTTGCAGCTGTGGCCCAAATTATAGGACTTTTCCACACACTTAACTCTGGCTCTAATTTACAGTAAGTAGTTTTACCATGGACATCTGGAAATGCGTGATTTTTCTTTCATCACATTGATTTATGTGGCTGTAATTATGACTATCATGGTGTCTGGGAAAAATACTAGTTTTCCTGTTACCTGCTTGGACTTGTTATGTTGTGCAAACTCCTGAAGGGCTTTTTCCAAAAAAAGCACATCTGCATCCTGGCTCCTCTATCCTGTTGTCTTGTCTGGTCTGTCCTGAGGATGCACGAGCTAAGGCACAGAGGGACAGGCAAATGTTCCAGGCTGTCTGTGATGATGGCAGCATGGGTCACCTCAGGAAGCCTGGCTGGATGAAAGTTTTAGATGTTTCTTCGTAAAAATGTAAACCCTTCCACCCCCATGAAATCAGGGCTGAAGAAGAAGAGAGTGGCTCCTTCAAGCTGTTCCTCTATTCATAGCATTAAGCAGATCCAAACATCCCCAGGCTCTCCACCACTTGAATTCTAGATCCAGATCTGGACACACCTTTTGCGTTTTGGGCTCATTTCTGAATAAGCAGAAGCAGTGGTACCCCACTGATCCAACATTCACAGCTACAGTCAAAGAGACATTAAAACACAGCAAAGACAACTCCCCAGTGCAGTTAAATTCCCAAAGAAGGGACTCAAGCTGCTGCTTTGGAAGTAGCTAAGGAGGACGTTCCGATGTCCTAGTCTTTTGCAACAACTTGCTCGTCATTCCTTTTCATCATTAAACTCAGCAAGGATCATTAACACAGTAACTGGCTCACCTTCACCTGTGTAAAACAATGTCCTATAAAAATCGCATTGAATTCTCTGAAGATCCAGGACAGGAACAATCTCTTCTACTGTGAACCTGTGATCTTTATTGTCTTTAAATCAAGAAAGGCCATTATGAGAAAAGATTGCTCTGGGACTATTTGGGGAAACTGGTGCAGAAATTGGGGTATGCATAGAGCCTTCAATTCGTACAGGAAGCAAACCACTCTGCTGTGCAAGCAAACCATTAGGGTTTATTTGGTTTAATTGACATATTTGCATGGTCAGCATGAAAGGGCATGATGTGGGTTAATTTTTAGTCTGTCTTCATATGAAAATAAGATTCATATGGCTTTGCTGTTTCCATCTGCATACATTTTAACTGTTTTTCTTCTGGGTTTTGATGTAGATCTATAAAGTTTCTGTGAGCTGTATGACAACACCTTGCACTGGATGAGAAAGATATTATTGCCTATAGTGAGGGAAAAGAATCTGTGAGTGTCTCCCCTTTATGAAACGCCACAGAATCTTGATGTGGGACACTGCATTACCCTTGGGAAGGCAGGGTCGCTGCTATACCCACTGCTCACAGAGCAGCCTGCTTCCTTGGGCAGTATTTAATGCTATGATAATAAGTTCTATTTGCAAGTCATTCAAGTCTTAAACCTCAGGATTTGGGAGCTGCTGGAGACTCATTCAGCCACTCGTTCAGCCACTTGTCAGGGCAA
>VYZQ01053682.1:5604-19343 GCA_013400655.1 Mystacornis crossleyi | reverse complement strand
CTCCACGCAGCTTAAATATGTAAATTTCGAGAAGCCTTATTGTTCTAAGTGACTGTCCATCAACCCAGGTTCAACCCACCACAGTGTGTTAGTAGAGTGACACAGAGTAGAAGAGAGAGGCAGAAGGGACTAAGAGGTCAACACTGACTTCCTGCTGGTCCCAGCCATGAGACAAATTAGAGTAACTGTGAAAATCACAATCTCAGTCCCTGGGACAAGGACCAGTTAGGACTCGTACAGTATGATAGGGGGTAAATTGCATTCTGAATTAGCTAAGGCAAGGAACACTATGAGAAAACTCACCATTTGTGCTTTATGTAGCCATTTGTGTGACAACTGCTGACTGCACTCTGAGAGGGAAGTGAGGCAATTATAAAAGGGGAGGGTGAAACTTGGCAGCCAAAGGGATGTGCGGCTGGCTCGAAAGAAAAGTGGATGTGATCACAGGCAGCTGCTGAGTGCACTGAGCCTGGGAAAGCCTGGAAGGCTGAGATGAAAGGCTACTGCAGGAAAAGAAACAGAATCATGGGAACAGGTCTGGGAAGACTGAGTGGCTCAATCCTTTCTGAGGACTAGGATCCAGAAATGTGGGGTGGATATATCTGCAAGTCAAGCAAGGATAATGATGATGAAGGGTGCAGTGTAACTCCTATCCAGACACACAAAAAATCCCCTAAAACCAAAAACCACAAAACAACCTGTCCCTCACCACTGTGGGGAGGAGAAAGAGGTGAACTATGTACGGGTCTTCAGAGAGAATATATTATTCATATAGAATTTAACACCACCACGGAAAAAAATGGTTTTGTACTATGATGTCAAATCACAAAAATAGATCATTGTGAGGAATAATGGAAGGCTAGGGGATTTTATGAAAATCATAAGAACTACCAAGTACTCCCAGTGTTTCAGAAGATCAAAGAAGAAACCCAGATGGGAAATCTTCAGGTCCATCTCCAAAACTTATTAAAATTTATAGGCAAAAGGCAGCAAGGAGGGTTATCCTGCTAGAAGGTGTGAAGTCATAAAATTAGAATTTAGATCAGAACTAAAGGGTATTTGATGTCATCAGTACAGCAGCTTTTGATCTGATACATGACTCCTTAAAGAACTTATCATGCTGTATAACACAGGAACTCATTATGGAAATGCAGGTATTTATGTCTCAAGTAGTCACAGGGCAGGGGCAGGAGGCACTGGATGGACTGCCAAGGAAAGGCAAGTCACATGCCTTATCTGAAATTATGAAACAAGGCAGGTGTCAGCTGTAGTGATGCCCTAAAGACCTGGAAATAAAACAACACACTTTCGAGACAGTATAGCAGGTAATATAAAGGCTGGTCTTTATTGGAGGCCTCCAGGAACAGATATGGACAATGCCTAAAATGCCCACCCCGACATGGGGTGAATACAGTTTTGTAAATTTAGCAAATTAGCATAACTGACAAAAATTCCCAATTAGCAGCACAAATGATGAAGTAATTCCCCCTTTTGGTTCCACCTTTCCTGTGGCCCCCCTTTAGACAGGAATTAAACTTTATTTATGAAAATGTGTCTTGAAGAGCTGGTTTCAACCTTGGGTCCCAGGAAGAACCAAGGTAGGATAGGGGCCTTGGGTCACCCCTGGGGTTTGAAGCCTCTGGAATGTGCTTTGTCTTTCTGCCTATCAGGGTAAGGAAAAGGTAGGGAAAAGTAGCTAGGACCTATATAACTATACAACTATACAAAAATAATCTACATAACTACGAATATATATGAAGGAAATATAATAGCAAAAATTATTCTGGCATCAGTAGAACACGTCTGGAAAATAAATGCAGGGGTAAGAAGCAGTTAAGTCTCCAGAAGAGATGGGTAAAACTACTTTTACCCCAACACAGTGAAATTACTTGGCTGTCGGTGTCTTTAAGGCCATGACTGTGCTCTTGTCTGTTATACACACTGAGTATTGGCTTAAGAAATTGTGAGATGTGTGGGAATAGAGAGTGGCAGTGCATGCACGCTATGCTAAAATTATTTGGTTAAATTATGCAAACAGGGAAATTTTTCCCAGTGACATTAATCCACTACAGTTTTGATGGTTGTTGTGAGGTTTGTATTGGAGACGGCTTTTTTCTTTTTAATTGTTTCCATGCATTCTGAACTGTACTGTGTCAAAACTGAGAAAAAGAGAAAAAAGCCAAACAGGAAGAAATACAACCCTGTCTCATTATGCAGGTCTGGCCTTAAGCATAATAAATTTTCCTCTCTTCTGAGACCTCTGGTCCACTTTCCAATCCAATCAAGAAAATCAGGTTACTCTGAGTGTGTAGCCCTGATCCAATGCCTGCCACACATGCAGACACAAGCATGTGTGTGTGCATTCACACACTCAACCAGAGCAGCAAAGTCATTCCCTTTGGAAATGATGAGACACTTTCAGGAACACAGATGCAGACAAAACTCCTGCATGGGTTTTCCTTTAGGTTATGAGATAATGATTTCTTTTCCCAGGAAGTATCTCAGCATCATAGTCATCATTTTCCCTATGATGGTGACAAGAGCACAGAGGGGTAAAAGTGAGATTTGGCCCCTGATTTTACTTTTCTTCCCAGGCCTCATGACTAGCCTGTCTAAATTTGGACTATTGCATAAGTAAAGAACGTAAAGTTCTTGCTCTGTACATTCAAGCTTATCCTAGCTGAAATGAGATGGAAATGCATTCTTGACTCATGTATTTTTATTTATATTGTATTGCCCATGAAATCCTATCTTTCCATGGGGACTGTCAATCATGGATTTACATTGTGTGATGAAAAAGGATATGGTTATTTTGAAGGATTTCTCATAAAAAACGCCAACTACAAAACACCATGGAGAAAAAGATAATATTACCATTAAATAATTAAAAAAACCTCCTCTCTCAGTACATCAATGTCAGCTGAAATAGCTTCTGTGAATTTAAGTTTAAAAGTAGATTTTCAGTTCAGGACCTTTGTCCACCAGTTCCTTCAAATAGATTTCTTGTACAAAAGCCAAGGTTTGCCTTTGGTTTTGTTTTTTTTCCTTAAGTGCCTAACATTAGAGGTAGTCCTTAAATTTTTTTATCTGTTACTGGTTGAATATCAAAATTTTGGCTTAGAAACTGAGCAGGGAAAGCATGTGCATCAGTAGTTCCTGCAGGCATGCCAAGCTGATAGGTGCAGGTTCATTATCACTGTACATCTTCAAGATACATTTCAACAACACATTGTTCAATGTGTTGGGTTGACCCTGGCTGGATGCTAGGTGTCAAGCAAAACCATTTTGTCACTCCCCTCCTCAGCTGGGCAAGCAAGAGAAAATGTAAGAAAAAGGCTTGTGGGTTGAAATAAGAGCAGGGAGAGATCACCCACCAGGTACCATCATGGGCAAAACTGACTTGATTGGTGGAAATTAGTTTATATTAAATTATCGAATCAGAGTAAGGAAATAAAACCAAATCTTAAAAGCATCTTTCTCCTACCCCTCCCTTCTTTCTCAGATTAATTCCTGCCCATTTTCTCTCCCTCCTCGTCACCAGCTGCGCAGGGGACTGGGGAATGGGGTCTGTGGTCAGTTCATGACACATCATCTCTCCAGCTCCTTCCTCCTCAGGGAGAGGACTCCTCACATTCTTCCTCTGCTCCAGCATGGGCTCCCTCCCATGGGAGACAGCCCTCCACAAACTTCTCCAGTGTGAGTCATTTCCTGAAGTTGCAGTTTTCTCTAGCTGCTTCAGTCTGCGTTGCTTCCATGGCATACGGTCCTTTAGAAACAGGCTGCCCCAGCATGGATCTCCCTTGAGGTCACAATTCCTGCCACCAAACCTACTCCAGTGTGATCTCTCTCTTCAGAGCCACAGGTACTGCCACGAAGCTGCTCCAGCAGAGGTTTTCCAGTGGGTCATAACCTCCTTCAGGCATCCACCTGCTCCATGGACTGCAGGTGGATCTCTGCTCCACCACAGACCTCCATGAGCTGTAGGAAAACAGCTGCCTCACCACGGACTTCACCATGGGCTGCAGGGGAATCTCTGCTCCAGGGCCTGGAGCATCTCTTCACCCTCCTTCTGCACTGGAGGACTGTTTTCCTCACACATCCTTGCTCCTCTCTCTGACTGCTGATACCTTGCAAATTTCTTTTCCCGCTTCTTAAATATGATATTCCACAGGCACAACCACTGTCGCTGCTGGCTTCAGATTTAGGCAGTGGTGAATCCATCCTGGAGTCAGCTGGCATTGGTTCTACTAGACATGAGGAAAGCTTCTGGCAGCTTCTCCCAGAAGCCACCTCTGTAGCCCTTTGCCATGCAAACACAATACACCTGTTAACCTGCAAAGGAAATTTACTTCTTTATATGCTTGAAGCCTCAATGTGATTCTGATTTCAAGCCCAGAATAGTTAGTCTAGTACTAAATTTATTCCAAGTCTAGGGTTCAACCTATGTCGCTTGCCTTAAGACAGTGTTGTTTTCACTTTACAGAAATGCAAGGGACATTCTCAAATGGCTGCCAAGGATCTGGATGCTCATATTGAGTAATTAGGAATAAATATTTAGTCTTAATTACAAAGTGAAAAGATACAAGTAATTGTTTCTTGTTTCATATCCTTTAATCTTTACATGGCTTTAGATTCTGACATTGTCCTGATTTGGACAGGTGTCTGCTAAGGAAGGCAGGAGTCCCCCTCCCACCGGGATGGAAAAATGTAACCCCCTTCCTCCCGAACTATTATAATTTTGAAATTGAGGGGTTTTCAGGCAAGGATATGAGAAATAGGAATAACAGGTCTTTACTTATATATATGTATGTACAACAAGGCAAAGCAAACCAACAATAACTAAGGCAGTAACAACCAACAGAAACCAGACCCCAGTGACAGCCGCTGGGGCTGTCAGGCANTAAAAAAAAATCATTAAATGTACATTTGGCCAGTTTTTGGTATTTATACAAGAGCAGTTGAATAAAGTGTCCTTTCATTTCATCTAACAGGATTTTGTATGACATAATATGCTTTGAAACATAATTTTACAGTCTATTTTCTCTTATGCACAAATCTGGTGGCTTGATTTTTTATTATGTATGTCTTGATCATTATTTATGATTTTATTTTTAACTTTTCTTTGAAATCTCTTAAAACCTATTGATCCACTTTCTACAATGGTTCAAACAGACAGAACAGAATCGTTTCAAAGAACCACTGGTTCAAGGGATACTGTGCCAGTTTATTCCAGAAGAGAATTTGAGCAAGAGGAAATTAAGCCTCTTTTTTCTATGTTGATTTTCTAAATTATCATAAAGGAGGGGGGAAAGCAATTTTATTGTAATCAAATATCAAAGACTGACCCTCAGTTCTAACTAAGACAACAATTAGCCCCTAAATGGAGCTCTGTACCTGCACTGTTGTTGCTGTGTGTTCTTGAATAAGAGGTCTTGGTCCACCTGTGCACAGCTCAAATGGTCTTTGAAACTCCTGTGTTTTTGTGTCATAGTCCATGCAGTCTCTCTCCCTGTTAACCCCTAAGAAAAGTCCTTAAAAATAACTGCTTGGATTTTCTTAGTAAGGCAGCTTGTGCTTCAGTCCTTTCTTTGTCTGTCTTTTCCATTCCAGAAATTGCAACCTGCTCCAGCTGCTCCAAGCTACCTGGGGACACAGCTATCCCCAGCATGGAACTCACCTCCCCTGGCTGTTGTGTCCATCACAGGATACTACTGGTGACATCTCCTAGGGTAAAACCCATCAGTGTTCACCCTAAAGTGTCAGCTGATGCAGTGAAAAGGATGTGTCACACCCCAAAATACCCTTTAGCAAAAAAGGCAGCATTATATGTATATTAGGGAGGAAAACAAACTAAACTGCAAAATCCCAAAAAGAACAGGATGTCAGACCCTCCATGCTATGCAAACTCTTGAATATTTTCATTTTGTATTATTAATGTAAACCCTGCCTCTATCATCTCCTTAGTCCTGCTTGTTTTTTTCCCTGTGTTTGGGGTCACACAATATATGTGTATATATATATATACACACACACACACATATATGTGTGTGTGTGTGTGCGTATATATATATATACACACACACACACATATATGTGTGTGTGTGTGTGCGTATATATATATATACACACACACACACATATATTTGTGCTCCAGGGTGATCTGCAGGAAAGTGGAATTTTCTGTCAGCTGTGCATTGATTTCTCCAGTGGTACCTGAAACCCAACCAGTTGTAGCTGCCTTTACAGCTGGATTAATAAGGTAGGTTTTTTTACCCCAGAGGATTTTACTTTCCAGGTCCTTGCCAAAGCAACTTCCAACTTATGTGTGGAAGCATCTGCCTATCCTCTATTCACTGTCAGAACAATTTACAGTCAAGCGTAGCAAAATCTTCTCCCAGAACA
The DNA here is from genome assembly GCA_013400655.1 of Mystacornis crossleyi. Taxonomy (NCBI): domain Eukaryota; kingdom Metazoa; phylum Chordata; class Aves; order Passeriformes; family Timaliidae; genus Mystacornis; species Mystacornis crossleyi. The sequence continues at coordinate 12,941 of VYZQ01053682.1, read as the reverse complement.
ATAAAAAAAATAGAAACCCTCCCCTAACATGACACTAATCTGGAATTATCACTGTAACAGTCTACAACTTTTCAATAATTACTCCAAAGATGGATCTAAAATTGGTTTGCCTGGGAACGTGTTGCAAAACCCAGCTATGTCTGTCTTTCATTCATTAAGGCATTGAAATATTTCCCCAGAAGACAAAGATTCAGAGATGAACAACTGCTCATTCTACTGAAATAAAGCCCAACATCTGCTTCATTCTAAGGACACTAGTATTTGCATTTGAAATCACAGTTAAATGGAAAGTATGTTATTTTCTGGCATAAAATGTAATTCCAAAGATGTTGCAATTCAGTGTGCATTCTTTTCCTGGATCCTAATTGTGTTTATAAATTATGTTCCTATTTTGTATGAAATTGTGAAACTTTTTACAGTATCTAAGTGGTAGTATGTCTCATAATGAGCTGCTGTAGGGNTCTCTCCAATTGAGCTTTTTGCATCCACATTAAGACATCTTTTCCAGAATACTTATTCATTTCGGCATTTTATCTGTCAGTGTTCTAGTTGTTTGACCATGCACCAAAGGGGAAAGAACATGAAATGGATTGTATGCCAAGAATGGGGCCTCTGCCCTCACTAGTAGCAAGAAATCAAAAAGATTCTTCTCCTGCAAGATTGTTTGAAAACTGTGTCTCAAATAGCTGTTCTGACTGAAATAAGAGAGAAATGGGAAATGAATGTGAGTTGAAGCCTTTATCTGCTCTGAAGTATTTGAAGCACTTGAGCATTTAAATTGTGAGTACAGCAAAAACAGCCAAATGGTTCTTGTCTTTTGCTGCAAACCTGCAAACCTGCTGGCTGGTTTTCTTTGATTGCTAATTGCCTAATTCTGACATCTGTGAGAAACAATGAATATTAAGAATCTACGTTCTAAAATATTTTAAAATTTTTTCCCTATATTGTATTAAAACAATGTCCTGCCCCTCTCCCCTTTCTAAGGTGTTAGAATGTAAAACTGTCACTTCTGGACTAGACTAAAAGATACAGGAAATCCAATGTCCTCCATCTGATCATAACACATGCTTAGGAAAGAGTATAGGACACCAGATTTGTAGAGATAAGGCTAAACCAGTAGATGTGTTTCTTACTGGAAAATCCCCTGTGGAAAAGTAAGCTTTCTTTTCTGTATCCATGGGAAAATACTTTTTTTGTTGTTGTTTAGGTCCTGAGGGCTGTAACAATAAATGGTGTGATTTGTCAGTCTTAATCTCACGAGGACAAGAGATATTTTCCTTCCCACTGCTGTTGGTGATCAGTGTGCATGGTAAATTGTGACTAAAAAGTGGGTGTCCTCTAACAACAGTTCCCTTAGGGTTTTACTTGCATGTGGTTTATTTCCAGTGAGATGGAGCGGAATAAAAAACAAAGATTTTGCACTTTAGCAGCTTAAACAGTTTCCAAGTAATGGCCGTTTTATAATGAAAAAGTGACACATTGTAACTTCAGTGGTGGTATTTCTGTTTCTTTAGTGAATTGATTGACTTTTGTAGAGCTAAAATAATGTACATGGAATGAGGCTTTCAGTGATGGTATATCTATTTTTGTACATTAAAGACTTTTTATTATTCATCTAGGGCTATACTTTCATATGTCATCAAATGAAGCCCCACCTCCTCTTAAACCTTGGGTAGAAAAGAGGAGTTGGTATCTTGTCTATCACTACTGTTGGTTAGAGTTTGTTAGAGTTTTTATTTCCTTTTCCTGTTCTCTTTTTAGTTTTTTTGTATCCATTTACCTTGCCTTACATCTTCATGCCAGGTTTGCTGTCTTTTTATTCTTTTGCTGTCTGCTCTCCTTTTTTACCACAAGTGACCTTAAATGCACAGGTAATCCAGTAACACTTTAGCTTTGAACTTTTGAACCATAAGCCTTCAAGCTAGAGGCAAAACATGATTCCTGTCACTTTTCTGTCCAGAGAGAGTTGCACAGTCTGTAGCAGGCATGTAAATAAGAATTTTTTATTTCATTGGGACCTTAGGTGGTGTAAATCAGCATTTCTCTTCTACAAAAGTCAAGGGAACTCAAGGTAATTTGCATCAGGTAGAAGTTGACAATTAAAAGCACTGTATTTTGAATGCTAGGGGAAAATTTCAAATACAGATATCCAGATATTTTTTTTCCCCAGAACAAGAACTGAGAACAAAATGAGGGGCTAATCCTTCTTGTAAGACTTGCATTTTAATGCATCCTTTCTACTGCACTGTCAGTGTACATGTACAAAAAGATCTATCTTCTGTCCCCTTCATCCCTCACTCCAAGTGCTGCTCTTAAATGAGATGGCTTACTCATGCTTATTCCCCTTCTCATATAGAATCATAGAATCATTAACGTTGGAAAAGACGTACAAAATCAAATACAGCCTTTGGTTGAGTACATTGAAGAGCCACAAACCCAGTGTGATTCCTTGTAGTAGTAATGAAATACACATAAAAAGTAACTCTCACAGGCATTGATGAGGTGTGTTGAGAGACTGTAAAGTGAATATTATTAGTGAAGCACTTAGTAGATCTTATGTCACCTGGCAAACAACAAAATCTTTACATTAATGGTCTTGGGCCAATGTTAAATAAGTAATCATGACTGATGGGGCTCAAAGGGATGAAATATTCTTTTTTAATTAATTAACCAACTGAATTAACATTCAGTTACCCTTTGTCCTCCTTATGGTGAGTCCCTTGGACAATCAAATTCAGTTTGAAATGTATCTAACTCACCTCAGTGTACAGGTAGAAAAGAATTGCCATATTTCTACTCCTGACTGGTCATAACCACTACTGTATTGCTTTATTTATGACAATTTAAATGTAAAAACCTCAGTCTATCAGATGCTAAGAAAATCTTCATTTAACCTTTCACATTGCTTTGAGTGGCTACGTCAGCCAAAGAGTTTGTAACTTTTCCTTTATCACATGCGACTTTAACCTGAGAATCATCTCTCACATATCCTTCCTGAAGGAGAAAGGATTGACCTTTCAATGTAATACAATATTACCATTTTGAATCCTTTGGTAGAACAGGAATACAGAGGAAAGCCTATCTGTGGACATGATTCACCTTCCTCTGATGATGCCAGGGAGCTTGGTACCTTATTTTTTAGGGATGGAACTTATGCAATCACAAAGGAATGATAAGTAAAAATCTCCTGCATACAGAAGTCAAGAAAACACTGTTTCCTTAAGTCAGATCTGAGTTTCATGTATTCACAATCTTCTGACTGCACAGGAACTCCAGAGTTATTTGTTTGTGCAGCACAACTCAGAAAGATTTGATAGATATAATTCATTCTGAAAACGATTCCTTCCAGAGAGGAAGTAAAACAAAGAATAAATCATTATACTGTAAATCCATTCACTTCAGCTGCCCAACAACTTTTGTTCTTTGTCTTTATAGACAGGTGGGCTCAACTTGGTCTGGAATCTCTTCCTCTGAGAAGCCTATTCCTTTCTAATGACTGAGTCTTGACTCCAAGCTTAAGCACCTTAATCAGGTTAATTTAATTCAATTTTGATCTCTTAATTAATGCTTCTGCCCTGGGGTGTGTTTACTTTAGATGTGCTGTACTACATTGGAGATGGGTCCCTGTTGATAACAGTGTGGGGAATCCACACCCCTTATTCAAGTGAATCATTTAGGTGAAGAACACCCCTTCGTAAAATGCCACAAAGTGCTGTGAATGACTTTTGTTAGGTCACATTTTCCTCACTGACATGCAAATGCAGTCATGTTTCTACATAGCATGCCAAATAAATTATGCTTCCATTTGGAGATCTGCATCAGATGTCTCCATACTGTAGAGTGAAGGAGGAATAAAAACTACACATATTAATCACTGTCCTGATCTCCACCCCTCTTGCTCTTAATTTTCCTCCTTGAAAATACTTCTTTTTTTTTCTTCTTTTGGTTATGGTCGCAGTCTGGCAGGGATAAATACACTAGATTTATGTTTTGAATCCTTTGCTCGCTAATTTAAAAATGTGATAGTTGCTATACAGATTATTCCTGCAGGTCCTGGTTCTCTATGGATTAGTTCTAGTACTTTAAAGAGCAGCTCACTTAGCCAGCTCCTGTTTTAATAGGGCAAGGACCTCTATTTATTTTGGCTGCCCTTTCTTTACATTTAGTCTCTTGACAAGGAGCTGTAGGAATGCTTGGACTTTTATGACTCTCAGATTGGTGCTGAATCCCTTCTCTTATCCTTATTTTTTTATCTATGGATGGAAAACATTACATTACGATAAAAGTTTACTGTTGGGACAACTTAATCCTGTTGCAATTTCCTTGCAGTTTTCCTGTAGTAACTATTTTAAAAACAAGCAGCCCAAACAATCCAAATAGCACAGTGAGGAGTTTTGCATTGAGGATGGACATGGTTTACACAGTCCTACCAGCCCTTAGAGAAGCTTCTCATCCTGAGACACCAGATGGAAATGCAGGTATTTCCCAAGTGGGAAAATAATACATCTCCTGGTTTGAGAGGTGAAAAATAAAAAAGAACAAACCTGAAACTGGACCCATGGATATTTCTTACCAAATCAGAAATTCAAGTAAGTTTGCTTCCTAGGATATATGCTCCAAGAGTTCTGCCAAGAAGTGTCTCATTCTGAAGGAACGCAATAGTTACAGGGGCAGTGGTGGTGGGAGTGAAGGGGAGGGCATCCCCAGGCAGTAGCTGTGCTACTTTTCCTTACTTCTCTGTAGGTCTGCTTTAGACAGACTTGCATTCCTGCTTCTCTTCAGTATAGAAACCAAATTATTTTAATGCCATTGACCATAGTATTGAACAGATCCACTTGAGAGTTACCAAAGCCTGCAGGGTAACTTTGACAAGGCTTCTTTTGCGGGATGGTTTCCCTGAGCCAGACAGATGCTTTGCCTTGCCTTCTTGACAGCTTTTGCACTGAGTCCTCCAGAGACAAAGAAAGCAGCAGGAGGCAAAGGATCTCCCTCGGGAGCAGAGGACATATTGCAAGTTCAGAAAAACTGGGAAGGACTGAGAAACAATTACAGACTGGAAGGTGCCATTTGAATTACCTCTGCAGTGTGCATAAATCTGTTGGACACAAATACAGAGAAAGGTCGACAGATGTTCTATTATGTGGCTGTATGTGAAATGTGTTTGTTCATGTAACATTTAGATCACTTCTGCTGCTTTAAGGATTTCTGTATCCAGAAATTCCATGTCCTTGAAGTGTTTCCTAGTGTTTCTTTGGGTGATTGGATAAATAGCTAAACAGTAACATTTTAATCTAAATAACTTTTTAATCATTCTCTGCAATTCCCAGAAGGGTGGAATTATGACAAGTCTAAGAAGCTAGTCAGCTACCTGAATTAACTCTCTTTAATATAAAATGGAGNATTTTGTTAAATAAAAAAGAGAGGAGAGGGGAAAAAAAAAAAAAAAAAAAAAAAAAAAAGAGAGAAGCTCCGGGTTTATCATAGATGCCAAGAAACTTTCATGCAGGTAGTGTTGGTCCAAATCACCCAGTACCTCCAGCAAAATAACTTCATCTAAGAGCAATGTTGCCAGATGTTCCTAGACAATTGTTAAACCGAGCAAGAAGGAAAAAAAAATTCAAAACTAAAAAAAGAAAGTAAAAATAAACAAATTGCCCTGGGGAACTGCTAACCATGAAGAAGAGGCCAGTGCTTTTCAAATATAAAGGAGCACACCAGTTTTGCAGAAATCACAATTGTGAGTGAACCACCATTCTCAGCAGCTATTTCAAAACTGCTGTGGGGAAGCTGGAAAGTATGAAAATGTGTTTATTTGCTAACACACTTTTTTTTTTTTTTCCCTCAGAGGATTCCCAAATCATCACCAGGATAAGTTGGTGGGGAAAAAATCTGATTCATATCTTGTGCTTTACAGCACTGGAACAGATTTTGCAGAGAAGCTGTGGCTATCCCACCCCTGGAAGTGTTCAAGGCCAGGCTGGATGGGGCTCAGAGAAACCTGGACTAGTGGAAGATGTCCTTGCCCATGGCAGGGGGGTTGGAACTAGATGATCTGTAAGGTCGCCTACAACCCAAATCATATCATTCTATAATTCTAAGAAATAGAAGGACAAACTACATCCAGGGGTAGCATATGAATCTTTGTACTTGAGAGTTCTTCCCTGCCATAGCCACAACAATGTTTTTCAATTAACATCGAGCCTATTGCACACGACACTGCAGAAACTTTCTGACAGGGGCCTTTGAGGTTATCTAATGCTCCTGATACAGCTGCATTACTTGCATATTTTGTGCAACCTTCTGTCCCAGTGTTGAAGAGAAAGAAAAAAATGTTTGGGAGGTAAGCCATCAGAAGTAAATGAAAAGCTGTGGGAAGGTAAAAGAACACAACAATTCATGCTTGCTTATGAATAGCAGCTATTTATATCCTGAAGTCAACAGAAGAAAGAGTTCTCGGAGTATGGATGGTGTCACACCAGAGGAAAAGAGAACTGTCAAGGTCTGTTTACCATTAGTGAACACTGAGTGGGTTTAAGTGGAACCAATTCCAGTAACTTATACTTTTAGATTGAAAAATAAAGGTAACCAAACTGTTCCTGTGATCCTGTAATTCTAAAACACAAAAGAGAATACTCCAAAGTATACTTTCTTCAGAGGAATTTAGGTGACTCTGAAAGCAAACTGCCTTTATTCTATTAAGTTTTGAGAACAGCCCATTTGTGTTAGGCCTTTTTGCAAGTTAAAGGAGGAGAAATGTAGCCTAAAAGAAATTTTTAAAACTATTTGAAAACCTATTTCAGCATGTTAATAATGAGGTAAGTTATGCACAGTCTTGAAAAATGGTTTTTACAGCACTCATACTACCCTTTTCAGCTGATAGATACTTCAGACTCTCTGTGATTCAATTAAATAGAAAACTAGAAGTAAGAGTATTTTGGCAGGGAAACTAAATTATATCAACTATGTAAATCACTTGTCAGGAATCTAGCAGCTGTTTTCCTGAATTCATGAACAGCCAGGGGAAAACTAAAGCTGTGAGAGTTTACAAGCTGCTCACCAATTCATCCATTCCCCTACACAGGAATAATCTGAAACTCTCCAACACCCACTGGAGTGAAAACTCATCCATGCCAATAAACTTTCCACAGGCAGACTTCAATAATCTGCCTGCAAGATTGCACTTGAGGCTCCCTAAAGAGGACACTAGAATGTCATATTAGTAGTGAACTCTTTTGTCTCTTCAGATTATTTTCTGCTGCTGATGCATATGGGGAGGAGAGAGGGAGATCCTACCTCACTCAGGGGAACAGGCTGTGCCTTCAGGGGCAGGAGGGGGG
>VYZQ01053677.1:0-10500 GCA_013400655.1 Mystacornis crossleyi | reverse complement strand
CAACTCAACTTATAATTCTATAGCTCTGTGATTCTGTGACTTTAATTGACATTTATTAGTGACTGATTTTGAAGAGTGAATTTATATACTAAGGACTGAACACTGTAGGCTCTAAACCTTAAAATCTTACCCTCTGTTTCCTAGACACACCTTGGTCACTCTTAATGTTTAGTTCAGCTTTTCCTTTCCTCTGTTTCCTTTTGACTCCTACAGTGCCAGGCTGTTTTTTCTGGTAACTTTGAAATACTTGAAAATTTCACTTTGATTTTGCCTTCTTTTTCCCCTGACCTTGACAAGTCCCTGTTGGCATAATCATCCTACAAACTTTTTATATCATACTGATGTCAATGATGGTGCAACTTTCGGCTATTGTATTTGCAGTGAATATAAGAATTGGAGTAAACTTGAGTGAAATATCTTTTCTGACATTACCTGCATTTAGAATTTAGGTAAATGTGTCCTTTTATGAAATCTTAAAATTTAAGCCAAACTTGTAAAAGAAGAAAAATTAAAAATCCTTTTTTCAAGCAGTGAAGGAACTTTTAACCAATGTTAACAAAGTGTGCAAAATCAACTCCTTCTTGCTGAGATTTTTTTTTCGTGCTGTCTTTATATCTCTTGTGAAAACAGATGTAAAGTTTGTAAGCGTGTAAGGCCCTAGTGTGTAAGGCGACATTGTCATTGGAACACAGAATGAACAGACAGACCCTCTCCCAAATAGTTTCTTAATTAGATAGAGGATAAAATAAAAATAGGTGAAGGAGAACAGAATAGGTACAAAAACGTATTAAGAAAGCACAAACTACTGATAATTTCTCATAGAATCACAGAATCATAGAATGGTTTGGGTTGGAAGGGACCTCAAAGATCACCTGATTCCAAGCCCCCCACCATGGGCAGGGACATCTTCCATGAGACCAGCTTGCTGAGACGCCCATCCAGCCTGGCCTGGAATGGGGTATCAGCAACTTCTCTTTTTAAATTAATTATTACTCTAGGGAAAGATCATAAAGGATCAACTTTGCAGGATGTTTTGCTGTCACAATTTAAGTGCCACTCCTGAGAATCTGGTGGAGGACTGAACTAAGAAGATCCAGTTTTATTCTTCTTTTGGGGAAATATCTGAGCCCTTCTAACATGTGGGAAAAGAGTCAGTGGTCACTTACAGAAGAGGTCCAAAAGTACATCGTGCAAGTGGCCAAAGGATAATTTCACATGACCTTAGTGTACCAGATGCTTTGGCACAAAGGGGATAAAACTTCTTTCCTGATGATTCTAAAGTATTTTTTAACACTGCTTTTACCTCTGCAGGAAAACCTTATGGGGAAAGAAGAGTTCTTCCACTGTTGTGTTCCCACGTTAGGCCAAGGGCTGGTGCACCAGCCTGGAAGTATGTTAGCAAAACCTGTTCTAGGTTTCTCTTACTTCTGGCAATAACTAACCTTAAAATCGTCTATAGATGAATTAACAGGGCTTTCACCAAGGTCAGTCCAAGCAGTAATGGGGAAAAAAGCTAGATCCGTAATAAGTTGTAAAATAGGACTCACTGTTCTTTGGTGTAATTTGGAGATAGTTACAGTCTGGTATCAGCAGGTAGAAATTTTGCCTAAGCTTACAGAGTATAAACCCTTTCCTACAACTTTTCAAGCAACCCAGTGACTTCATGAGCTCTAAGTTGGTTTTTTTTTTAATGTTTTGAGGGATTACTATTTCCTTCCCTACTTCCTAGTAATTCAGCAGTTTAAATTAGGTGATTGCTGAGCAAATTCCAAAGTTGTTCTATGAATGTCAACACTTGCCTTCTTCAGATGCTGGGAAAGAGGTAGCTTTTGAATGAGTAATTGATCTCAAAGCGTGAAACTTGGCATCTTAGTTTATCCTCCTAGTAGTACTGATGACTTTTCCTTCCAGGTCTGTGTATCTGTTGGGAAAGATAACTTGGGATGAGAGAGTCTCGGTGGGTATACTGGAGAAGAGATTGATTAAAAAAAATTAGAGAAATGTGTGAAAAGGGCCTGCAGAAATGTACCATGTGTGGAAGAGTGAGTCTGAGCAATGTGAAAAAAATTATGGAAATGGAGGAAAAGAAAGAAGGAAAATGTGTTCATAAATTGCCTATGGAAAAAGTGTTTGCTAAGTAAAGGACAATGTCCACTGGTTGAAGTTCCTTTCCTCCTGGTTTCTTATTTATGTGTTAACTGTTTCATAGAGATGCAACAATATTTGCAGCAAGACTAAGATTAAACCACATCTAAATTCAGAGAGAAGCTTTTATTGGTTAACATGGGAAAAGCTGGAGAGGTGGACTGAGGTTTTTTCCATCTTGAAGCAGATGACACCAGCAAATTCACATAGGATTCAGATTTGAAAATTCAAGGATTATACTGTCTAGTCAAGGAATAATTTGTATTATTATATTATCTATCAAGTTATCTGAAGACATATGATTTTACATGGCAACAGTATGTGAAAACTTACACTATCTGTGCACCTGTGGTGGTATTTGAGGTCCATGAAATCCGAACAAGTTAATATTAAAAAGACAACAAAAATAAAACTTCTAGTTACATCAAGCTATTGTGCATAAAAACGCAGTGCTATCTCATTTATAGGAATTAGTTGGGTGGTGCGTTGCAAAGAGACCCCATAAGCTGCAGCAAAACAGACTTTTCATCCTGGCTTTATGTTTATGTTTGTAGAAATTCTCTATGTCCTAGAGCAGTGTTTGTCGTGTAATTTGTTCTTCCTATGTCTTAATATGATGTAACTCATTATTTGTTAATATTACTTGATTTTTTTCAACAATGAAATACTCAAGCTGAAAAGAAAGCTTTTTAAGTGGGGGCTCAGCATGTTCATGCAATGGAACTGTTTCTGAAAAATGTATACACAGGAAATTTTTATTATTTCCTCTATTCTCTGAATTTTCAGACCTTCTAAAACAGATTGCTTCCTAACTATAAATATGGCCAGGCATCTCATGCTCTGGCTAAATAACCCAAAGAATTCATGATTCAAGCACTGTCTGTGGTTCTTCAGTATCAGAGGACCAAAGAACTCAAAACTGATGTAATTCCTATTTCTAAAGGCACATGAGAACTCATGTCCTTGACATCAACTTTTTCTTTCTTCAGTGAGTCTGATTTCAGTGAGTCTGATTTCAGGCTATGGCCATATGAGGAAACAGGCTATTGCAATACTTTCTAAATTGCTACAAATAAAGATATTTTAACATTTCAAAGTTAATTCTAGGAGAGAATAGCATGAAGCTCTATCATGGAGCTTTTGGTTGGTGAAACAAATATTTAAAGAAAGACACAGCTTTGGCATAGTGCTCCATATTACAATGCCCTGCAGGCATTTGTAGGAAGTTAAGAGGTGTCGCATTATATATAATACCATTGCATTTGACATTACTGAATAGGCTTGAATATTGCATATTAAAGATAAGCAATGTGTGTTTATAGCTGTAGAATATATTCACAAACCAGCTAACTGATTCCCTCAGAAGAATTTGATGGGCTGCTTCTTTTTGCCCTTTTCTTTTTTTAATTTTTCATACAAAGTGCTGTGATTATCCAGGTGCAAGTTAGGCCAAAGTTCTTAGGAGTGGAGAGAAATATGTATCCTCCTAGGTTTGCAGAGCATTGTTCATAGACACTCCTAAATTAGACTGGCTCTTTCTGTTCGGTGTGTAGAGACTGGCTGTTCTAAAAGATAAATCAGTATATAACCTTATACTAGTAAAGGAGTTGCTTAGTTCAGCTTAATTCCTCTCATGGGAGAGGACAAATTTGGGGTTCTCTCCTCTGCTGTCTTTACTTGAGACAGTCACCTGGTGAAATGAGAAGGAATACAGAATAATGTAGGACTTTTTACTGTTGAACTTCCTGTTAAAAAACCAAACCAAACCAGAAGAAAAGTATGTTTCGAAAACTGTGACCTGAACCTTATTCAATAATCAGTTTTGTGCAACTGGCAAACTAGATGACTAAAGTCTTGATCTTAATAAAACCTAGCTACTATAAATCTATTCTGATGCCTGAAGCATTTGTCTGGAGGTGCTAATATATCCTTATTACAAGTTTATACTGCAGAAATTTTCTACTGCACTTCATTTACAGAGCTGAGAATCTGAAATCAAATGAAGAGCTAGATGACTATGGAAATTATTGGAAAAGAGGTGACTATATGGATTATTAGGACTGCCTTTCTTGGGCTAAACAAAGCTCAGATTCCACTTCCAGGTGAAAGAGAAAATTGTTGTTTACTTTCTTGAAAGATGATGAGCTAAATGTAGCTGTTGACCAACTGTTCTAACCATAGTGAAACCCTTCCTCTTTCCAGACTTTTTATGAATCCTTGAGCACAAAATGACATTGTGTGTGCACAAACCATCTGTTTATGGTGGCTGAGTACCATAAATACGCATGGTGCTGGATATTCCTAACATGCTGAGGCTCAGTAGATCTAATGTCATAACGCAGCATGTCATTTAGAGGCAGGAGGTTCAGAAGTAACATGAGAAAAAAATGGGTCAACTTCATAAAAAGAGACATGGATTTTCTATTAGTTCATCTTTGTGGTTTTGTATTTCTTAGATTATTTTTTGAGGAAGGGAATTTTGGATGATTTTCTTACCATAGTGAGAAATGTGAAGAGACAAAGCTAAGAGGAGGTTACCTATTATGAAAACCTCTTTGTAGCAGTCACATTGGGAAGGCGATGCCTCAATTCTCTTGCAACTCATCATGGTGAAAAGCGGAGTTTAAGGTTTTGCACAAGTGGTGTCTCAGAGTCATAAAAGGGAGTTCATTTTTAATCCAATATAATTTTATGAACCTTTGTCTTTAAATCCAGATTTACCAGGTGAAAAATGTCTTTTTAGATGTAGGAGCATCCCTCAGATTAAAAGGAATATTTTTTTTGGTCCTTGAGTATTTGATGTGAAGGATGTATAAATAGCTTTGTTGAGTAAGCATAAATTTTACAGTGTGCACTAAGCTAGGTTCTGTGGAGTGCTGCTGAATACTGCAGCTTTGCTCGTTTAGCTGTAAACCGTTCACTTAAAATTAGTCCCTGCTGTCACAAAGCTTAAGATTTTCATATATACTACGTAAGGAGAGATAAAGACCTTCCAATTGATGGCTAATTCTAGTCTTGTCGTTTGTTTCCATCTTGTATTACCATGATGACATTGATTGGTCCAAAAAGTCAGTGGAGAGTTGAACTGCACTGACTTCAGTATTTCCTTAGTGATTGCCACACCTCTATTTCTGTACAAAATTCCGTGTTAGTCTTTAGAAAGGATGTTTTATTTGTTTTAAAAAGAGTTATTCAGAAAATGGTAGCACACTAAATATCCCATTTCCAGCAGTCTCCTGGAGGAAGCTGTGTACCAGAGGCAGAGATGAGGGCCATGGTGTGTACAGCAGCACAGCTTTGTTATGGGTTTGCACTGGTACTAAGAGAGCCAGCGCTCCTCCCACACCACTAATCAGGACAAATTGACTCTCTAGAGCTTTTCCATGCCCATTCATGTAGCTCATTCCTCTGGTGGCAATACAGCAGGATTCTTGGGGTATTTTAGCACTGCTGATGTTCAGCGCAGTAAAGAAAATATGTTTCACTCTGATGAGCTGATCAAGCAAACCTGGGTGAAAGGATATCGTGAAAGCGAAGAGGTTAAAAGAAATGAATGATAATTCTGTCATCAAATGGTACACAGAAGAGGAATCAGAGTAAGCCTTTTCTAGCATACTGATATAGTGTCTGCTAATGAAAATTGCTCTAATAATTTGAAATGCATGCATATCAGATGCACATATCCCATGCACTTAAATATTTTAACTAAATGGAACTTCTGTTGGAAATTCTAATTAATGCCTTGTTTAACATGTTACATTTTCAGCCAGATGCACACTGTTAATCCTCTTGTTCCACTGCTCCACTCATGGGCAATATTTGAGATTTTGATCTTCCTCATAAATTACACTTTAGATTTTGATGAAAATGTCTTCCCAGATTAAGTATGCTGGTTGCCCATCTCCTTATTTTTCTTGAGAGCAGGCTGTTTCTCGTGTAACTGAACTTGGGTATTGCTGAATTTTGATGATTTCAAATACCATAATTAAAACAACAACAAACATTGATTATGACACACTTATGACCAAAACTTGTGATAAAATCTTACTAATCCCTTTTCTGCTTACTCAGACAATTGGTGTCATTCTCCCTAAAAACTGATATTTACAAATTTGTTGTCAGCTGAATAAATTCTCAACTTTTACATTGGTTATAGCTGTACAGATGCCAGCACACTGAGTGTTCTTTTGTCCGTATATTTACGTACTCATATATTCTTTGACACCTCTGCATATATTACAAGAAGGGAGGGGAAGATGGTGTCCAAATTTGTCACAGAAGACACGTGCTAATGTGCATTAAAATGTTCAAAGAGCAATATTCATCTTAGCCTCTACATTGAGAAGATATCAAAGCAGCTCAGCAGTGTGTTATGAGCAGCTAATTTGAAACTTCAGCTCCCTGTTAGTGTCATTCTGTCTTTGAGTGAGATTTTTTTTTTTTTAAACTGCAAAATCTCACCCAGACTTTTCCTTTTTAATCCTGGGAGGCTTCTCAGAATGTATCACTTGCCAGTGCTGTCTGTTCACAGTGAGAAAGTTCATAAAAACCCCGCACCAGCAATTCCCCAAAGGAGAAATCAATTAAAACATTTCTAATTTACTAGTGTTGAACATTGGGTGAACTGGTAAAGAGAAACAATTTAATATTCACCTTAGTGATATTTGAAGATTAAATTAGCGATACAGCTTCTCAGTCGAGTGGCTAGACCAATTTAAATATTAAATCCAAAACTCCATGTGGTTCCCTATTCTAAGACATGCGAAAAAAATTTTAACACTTTTGAGATCACTTTCATAAACATAGAATACTCTAACAGCAACCTCCATCCAGCCTTCAGTGTGTCTAGGCCATTGATCACCTCAGGATGCTTCACTGCATCCTCCTTTCAGTACTGCTGCCAAAAAATCTGGGACTACTATTTTAACATGGCTATTTCAGATACTGAGAAACAGCTGAGGTGATTAATAAACCTGAACTCTGAATTTTTGTGTCGTTTATATATAACTGTTCCATGGGCCAGAAGAAAGGAAAATGTCAAGGCTGATACCGTGACAATATTTGTGGAACTGGGCAAGATTTCTTCTCATTTGATGTGACCTCTTTTTTTCTGTGGTTTCTGAAAGGATCTTCCACTAGTCTGAAACACTTTCAGGAGATATTAGCGAGAGGAACTTTCTTAATGAATAAGTCAGAAAGGATGTGATGCTGCCAAAAGGAAATAGAATGTTACAGGTGACCGAAAAAGTGGGGAATAGCAAGGAAATAAGAATCCAACCTCAAAAGAAGTGTTCATTATACCACCCATCTATATTATGTATCATTGTAACAAGGAACATGTATTCCTTTAGATTCTTGTTTGCTTTTGCTGATGTCAAACATTATCCAGATGGTATAGTGCATTTTCAGTATTCGCCTCCTTTATGTCACACTTTTCCTGATCTGCATTTTTCACAGGTTTTTCTCTTTCCTTTTTTTTTTTTAGAAAAGATATTATAATGTCCTTTATTCTTAGCCCTATTGCCATATTTTTCTCTCCACTGAAACCATTTCTTAGTTAATAAACTTACTTTTTCCCTTTTTCCTAAAGAAGCTTTCTATCTCTGCTGCTTTCAGATTTAATGGACTGAATGCTTCAGAAGCAAATATTGCTTGTAAAAATTATTGTGAGCTATTGGTATTATTTTCAGATCCTGCAACAGTAGGGATTGTATGCATAAATGATATTATATATTTTTCACATATAAGAATTCTGAGGTTTGGTGCTATGAACCAACACATTTTTGATACCAGTCAAGAAAGTACAAAATTATCCGCATGAAGCTTGAAGGACTGATTTTTTGAGAATCAGTGGAAAAAAACCTTCTTCTTAATGAGATGTGATAAGCTACGAAGGAAGAAACTGGATTGTCCCCTAGTAAGTGTGGCAATCAGGCAGTGCAGAGGAATGTGTGACTCCAGCCACAGAGTGGGTGGTGGCATCAGCCAGGGGAAGGGGTGGGTGTTGTGTTTTTCTGCTGAAATGACTTCTTGTTGGAAGCACAGACTGGAGAGCCGTGAATTCGGTGGTTATGCTTAATCACCTCTCTTCACACATATTCATTTTTAGAATCCACAGAATATACAAACTCTTTGTCCTAAATTTTCAGGACTCCCACTAGCCAGTCTCTTTAATGAATACACAATAGAAAAGAATTGACATAGAAAGATATTCAAGTATTTGATGAGTCTTATGCATTTTCTTCCCAGAGAACTTGTAGGTGCCCCTTCCCTGGAAGTGTTCAAGGCCAGCTTGGGCAGGGCTTTGAGTAACCTGGTCTAGTGGAATACGATTCTGCCCATGGCAGAGGAGTTGGAACTAGCTGATCTTTAAGGTCCTTTCTGATCCAAGCCATTCTATGATTAACTTTTGATGTCATTTTCATTCAGGTGAACAATTTTAATACTTGTGTAATTTAAATTGCATCTTTTTTTTTTTTTGCCTGGTTACGTCCTAGCACATAATAATATGATTGAACTCTCCTGCTGTCTCTCTGAGTTACTGCATAGTAGCAGGTGATGTCATCAGCACAAGAACTTAGACATAAATATATATAGAAAACTTTTCCAGGCACTGAAAAGGATATGACAGATATCTGAGGAAGAATCAATCAACTATTTAAACAGTGCATATAATTCATAACAAGAAGTAAAAATAAGTGAAACTGTCAGGAAAATCAACTGATGAAATTTAAATTTAAAATTAGTATAACCCAGGACACTGGGATTAAAATACCTAACCTTTCAGAAAATGCTATTAATTTTTTTTAGCAATGCTAGTGTACAGAATTATGATGCTGTCCTTAGCATTACATCAAAAACTAGTATAATACGGATGGAAGAGGGAGAGACTTGTATTTACTGAAGTGTGATCTCGACCTGCTGTATCTCCATGGCAGTTCTTGCCAGTCTTCCTGATCTGACCATCTAACAAATCTTCTCGATGCAAACTGAAGGGTTTTCCCTCTTACCTCTGTTCCAGGTGCTCCTTTGTGTTTGTGTAGATGAGCACATAACGTAGCACTGCTCATGTATACATATTCTTCACAGCATATTTTTGGTGTTCGTTTACTCTTTGGCACATGCTGCCAAAGCTTCAGTTTGTCATAGAGTCTGTTTAAAAGATTTTAGAAAGAAACATGTTCACATGTAAATTAAGGGACTTGGTGTCACTAGATCTTGTGACAGAAGTGAAACTCAGTGAATGTAGTACTTGCTTCATCTTTATTCTCCATCCATCAATCCATAGGAAGAAGGACTCAGGGAGTTCAAGGCCAGGAGGAGCTGCTTGAAGAGACATTAGATTTAGTCAGATTTCTTTAAGCCTTAACTTGCACTGTAATAAAGAACATTTGTATTTCAAAGACTTAAATCTCCTTGCAAAGCCATCAGCCTTGAAAGGTTATCAGGTAACAGAGAAGCCATCACTTCCTTGAGCAGTTTGTTCTGACGTCTCCTTTCCCCACCTTGCAAGTGTAAAGTTGTCCAGCAGTAGTTTACAGTCAGTGGTTCTTGTTATGGCTTCTTCTACTATATAAAATACCACATTCAAACTATTTCTCAGTCATCAAATGGAAAGTTAAACAGTTTGCGCTTTTAAAACTTTTGCTGAAAGAAAATGTTTCCCCATCATTTGAATATTTTCTTTTTTTGGTCTTGATTTACAATGTCCTTATTAAAGCGTAGACATTTTAGTTTTATGTAGTATCCCTGCATTGGAGTTACCGTTCGCTACGCTGAAGTAAAATTGCTTCTGTACTGCCCTTTGTACTAAATGGATCTATTGCCCTTCAAATTTATATCTGGGGATTGAACTAATTTTTTCCAAAATAAACAGTGAATCACAGAATGAAATACGGGTTTGGTTGGAAGGGACCTTTAAAAATCACCTAGTTCGAATCCGCCTGCTGTGGGCAGGGACGCTTTCCACAAGACTAGCTTGTTCAAAGCCCCATCTGACCTGGCCTTGAGCACTTCCAAGGATGAGGTGTCCACAGCTACTCTGGACAGCATCCTTCACCACATTTTTCTCACTATCCTGATCATATATCTTTTTTCCTGATTCCCAGTCTAAACCTACCCTCTTTTAGTTAAAACTGTTTCTCCTTGTCCTGTCACTACAGGCCCTGCTAAAATGTTTATTTCCATAATACGTAAAAGGCTTCTTGATATACTGAAAGGCTACAAGAAGATCTCCCAAGAATTAACAACCCCAACTCTCTCAGCTTATCCTCATAGCAGAGGTGCTCCATCCCTCTGGTCACCTTTACGGTCTCCTCTGGACCCCCTCCGACAGGTCCATGTCCCTCTTATGTT
>VYZQ01053673.1:15330-32629 GCA_013400655.1 Mystacornis crossleyi | reverse complement strand
TTTGCAGTCAAGCTACATGGAAACTACATCAAAAGAACTTCTCAGGTAGCAAGAGTTTTACACTCTGTCATTCAAAATACATTTCTTAGTTTGATATTCAAGGGAAAATTTTGGATTCTCTGTGTATATATTTTCTTTTAATTGATATGAACTAATTTAAGAATATATATAATTTTCCTTTTACTTTTCACTGTATATTTGTCAGGCCAATTAATTTTGCTAGCAGTAGGCAGTATATTTGCATTTCATTACATTCATTTCACTGTATTTTACTAGAAAGTTACCTGCAGGATTGTAGGCCGTGCAGAAACTACGCAAACCCTTAAGATCCCTAAGAGGCTGTGTGGAGGAGTGGCTAAGAAAAGGCTGGGGTTATATACCAGTTATAGGGACTTGGTTCTGAAAAAACATATAATTTGGAAATAACTCAACGGTTATCCTTCAGAAATCTCTTTTGCCATATTTTTTAATTGATTTTTTAAAAATTGATTTTCCTTTCTTATCATAGATAGACATTTTCCTTTCATTCTCTGGCCTTTTAAACTTTAGTTATTGATAGAACCAAGAAAAAAGGCATTTCTTTCCTTGTAGGAAACTTCTTGTCTGAACCACAAACCAAGACGGAAATTCTAAGTCCTGACTGTTTCTCAGAAATTTCGAAATTGACTCAAAAATATACTGACTTTGTGTAGATATTTCAGAGCTAAATAAATTTTTCCCATATTTGAAACCTTTCTGTTACTCTTTTGAGTCACAGTAAAGGCATCATCATCATAGGGGCTGGAACAGCTCCCTGCACACCAGGCTGATGACCCCAGCCACAGTCCTCAGGCATCCCCATGGAGACCGGACATCAGCTCCTGAGATGGCACCTGGAACAGCAGAACCATCTTGAGCCCAGGCATGGCTGAATCATGATGGGGACTTTGAAATGGTGTGGTCTTTCCCATGTGCCATCTCCATGGCCATGATCTTCCCAAAACATATTAAGAGCCTCACATATAGTCACCATGGGCTACAGCAGACCTGTGCTACATCTCACCTGGAAATTAATGTGGGAACATCCTTGCAGTTAAGAGAGTTACTGTCTGTCCTTGTGGTTTGCTAGGCCATATGCCAACATGTATTTGATCCATTCAATCCATCACTTTTTCAAACAATTTCCAGTCACCCGTGAGAGGTAAAACACCTCGGTAAGGTAGTAGGCATTCAGCCTACATTGGGAGTGAAAGATTTTGCTGCTACAACCATGTGGACCTTTCTCTTTTGGTTGTCCTCAATGGCCAAGAACACTCTTGGTCATAGTTTATTTAGCTGGATGTAGCCCCTGATACTTATGTCTGCTGTAAAAGCCCCCAGTGAATCAGTAGAACTTGGAATTGTGCATTACATCAATGGAAGTGCAATCTCTGTGAAGCTGTCTAGAATATGATGAAGGCACTGGCTGTCTACCACAAAGTAAGACAACACTGGAGATACCTACCATAGTATTTTACTGAACTAATTCTATGCGAACTATTTGCCGCTATCAAAAAATAAAATATTATACTTTGTATTGATTTTTGCCCTATCTTGAATCCTATTGTGGCTTCCAGTATGAACTTCAGAATTTACTAGTTACCTCCTATATCAGTGTTCAGGGAGTTCTAGCCTAAAACACATGGATCTTCTGTTACAGCTCTTTTATTCTGTTTTATTAACCTATTTGTTTTAATATAGACTCATAGGCTGTGTTAAAGGTGCTCAAAATTCTCCTTAGTAATCACCAAAGTACAATAGCCCCAACAGACACCACTAAATGTCATCACTCTATATTTTATAAGTAGTGGTAGTCATGCCTTTCACCAAGACACAGTGTGGTATGCTTACATTCCTCGTCTTCTCATTTATATGTTAATAACTCTCAAATGCATTTATTTGATTTGCATTCAATATTTTCTAGTGAATTGAGGTAAGGCTACCTTTTCTGAGAATAGTATCTTTATTTTCTTTTGGCCAATCCTAAAAATGGTTATACTGTAATTAAGCATGTAGGGAGGGGAAAAAAAAAAAAAAGTAGCGATGCAAAAATTATAGCTGCTGAAGGCACATCATTGATCCAGAGGGAAATCATAAAAGTATATCAGAAGAACTGAATTATTGAAATACTAAAAACTCTATGGTGTGCTTCTGTAGAGAATGTAAGATTGTCTACTTGGGATCTAATAAGAATTTCCTCTATAAAAGGTGGTATTTTAAATGGGAATTAGAAAAGAGTTCACCATACATTGTATGCATGAAAATGATGCATACAAGATAAAAGACCTCACCCGTGACAGCCAGTAAAGATCAAGAATTATTAATATTGTTTGTTGCATGAAGCACCACCAGCAAAATATCATTTTCAGGATAGGTGTAGTTCTGATCCCATTCACTACACAGAAAACGAATCTAACTAGAACGGATAAGGTTATTAGGAGGAGAAGACAAATGGGGTATCTCCATTATAAGACAGAATCCAAATAATTTAGTTGTTTTGCTAAACTGAATGACAAATGTGGAGAGGCTATTGTCAGTGTCCACCTCAGAAGGTGACTTATGTGCCAAGAGAAATAGATAAAACACCAGTATTTCCAATTTCTCTGTCTTCTTGCAGCATTACTTGAGCATTACCCACTCTTGGAATGGACAAGTCTTCTGCGATGACAGTAAGGGAGATATTTGAGTTGTGTGAATTGCTTTGACACCTTATAAAACTGTTTATACAATATTTAGATGTGGGAGAGAAAGGAGAAAGGTGGGAATGGGAAATGAAGGTACAAGAAGAACCTGTTGAGAAATGAGACATGATGACAGAGATCATAGGTCAGGTCTTTGCCAGGGGTAAGTGTACATGGTTATATGTGAAGATAAGTGTGATCATGGTATCTTTTTCATACTTCAAAGGGATCTGTAATTAAACTGTGTGACTTCCCCTGGAAAACAAACAAACAAACAAACAAACAAACACCAAAACAAACAAACAAAAACACAAACACCCCCCCCAAACTGTTAACTTACACAACCCAAAAGATGTAACATTCAGAAGAACAAATAGGCCCATAAATTTAAACTAAAAATAGAAAGAAAGAACCTGGCCTTTCTATAAGTGAGATCCTAAAGAGCCTTGCAGAGATGTGTGGGGGAAAATACTTTCATATAGAGATGTTTCAGTTTATCAGTGNTTACATCTTACGTTGTAACCTAGGACACAGAGGTATTATGTAACATGTTTATCCTCAATAGCAATGATGGTACTGAGACTTGGGTGTCCACTCCATTGTTCTCTTTTATCACCTCTGAATAAGGTCATTACTGATCTTTCTGTTCATGCCAAAACAATATGTGAATCGTAGTTTAAAATTAACTTGCTCTTCTGAAACTTCAGACTTCTGTGTTAGTAGGGGCAGACCACATATCACAATATCTAATTAGTTCAAGAATCTTGACTCAAGTCCTACCATTAAACAAAAATAAAAACAACAACAACAAAAAAAAAAAAAAGACAAGAAAATAGAATGACAAAGAAACACAAAGTGGCTTGGAGGCACATAATGCAAAACTAAAGAAAAAAACTCAGCATTTTCTACCCTAGAAGTGATATTAAGTTAAAAACATTCCATTATTCAAATAAGATTGCTTAAAGTTAACAAGTTCTGGTGGTTTCTGTGGAAACAGGGTCAGAAAGCTATAGGTAGTCAGCGTGCCACCGTTAGCTGAGAAGGAGATCCCTCACTTGCAGATTTCAGGAGTTTCCTGCCTGCTGGGAAATGCATAAAAAAGCAGCTTCCAAAAGTAGTCTGCAGGGTTTCAGACTAGGTAAGGTTAAAAAAAGAAGATATAATAGTATAAAATTTATGAAAAAATGCATATATCTGCGAAAAAAAAAATCTGTACTACAATATCAAATCATATTAAAAATGTAATAACTTTACTTTACAAAATATAAACATTTTTAGTTTGCTATACTAAAAAATGGAGATTTCAGATAATTTGGTATTTTTGTGAGAAATTTAATTGCAGTCATAGCAGAAGCTGCTAAGCAATCTACAGGTAACTATTCAAGCTATAAACCAATCAGCTCTGGTGCTAGTGTACTACCTGTCAGAGGCAGGACGAAATAAGAGACAACCCATAGTGGTTCTGGATATGGGGATTTATTTAGGAATCAATGAGAAGAGAGCTGCTATCCTATTTGTCTATCTCCTATACTCACTGGCTCACTGTCCTTGGTTCCATGTTCACTAGATCTCGACTTCCCTTCTCAGCAAGGTTGTCACTGCTGGTCTGGGAAGTTCAGTCAGAAAGTCGTGTTAGTCCACACTCATAGTTAAATCCCAGGAGTCCTTGTAATCGTGGGCATCCCCTAGGGTTCCTCTCCATGCATCTCCCACGTCTCCAGGATCCTGCCACTTTTAAGATCTTTCCTCTAGCCAGGATTTTCACCTTTTTCTTTCCTGGTCCCCTTCTTCCTTCTAAGACCACTTTTTTGGGAACCCTTCTTTTCTACCACTAGCCTCCAGTTTTCTTTACCTATATAGTCTGTGTGCAGAAGCACAACATGGGATCAGATGCCTCTGCCTTATGTGTCTTCAATAACTGGAGGATTCAGGATGTGCTACTTTTATTCAGAGCAGATGTTAATAAAACCTAGCCCACACCAGCTGCTGCTGACAAGTAGCAGGCATCTCCTTGAGAGTTCAAAAGTTCTGGTTTTGAAATTCACAATACACACACACACACACACACAGACCCCAATTATCGGCTGGCAATCATGGTTTATCTTTTATCCTAAAACAGTCTCACATGCAACACAGAGTACCATGTTCATTAATGCATATTCTCTTTACAAGTGACATTCAAATAAGACCTGATAGTCTTCATGCATTCTATAAAATAAATTGGGAGATCAAAAAGAAAAGCACCTTAAAATTCTGCCCAATTTTTTTAAGAATTCAATGTAAAAGAGGAAAATTAATAAAATGTCTGAAAAGGAAATTTAAAATGAACAGTCAGCATACCCTGGCATTCCCCTGAGTTCATCACATTTCCTACCTATCACATAAGAAATAAAACTTGTTCTTATTTTCTTTTTTTTCCCCCCCAAATTAAAAAACCACACCAATAAAAACAGCTCTGAGTGAATCAGATAGGGATAAAGAAAAAAAAAAAAACACGAAACAAAAACAAACTGAAACACAGAATTGTTTAGCCCTTTTTTAACTTTCACACTTTGGCACGGAGAAATTTCTCATGATGTTCCACTGATGGTGTTTGACAGTGATAGCAATAATATTTTTGGCACAATAAGGGAATGGAAAACACATGGCAGTAGAAAAAAAGAAAAATTTTTTGAGAGTCAGGACATCCACATTTGCTCTCAGAAGGAAACTACTCTGTTCCTGCCATGCAGCTTCTGGTTGAAGACACAGTGGAAATTCTCTAGGTATGTGAAAGGGCATACCCCTAATGGGCTCAAGAAAATATGCATTTCCCCTTAGGAAAACATAAAACAGCTTCCTCTGCATTTTTTTTTTTTTAACTCATTCTGAAGAAAAACCTGTTTGACTTTATTACAAAACAATATTTTGATTTGCCCCGGTTTGAAAACACAACAATAATAAGCAACATCTTTGCAAAATGCTGTCTTGGTGTTGTTCTTTATATGTTCCTCTCCTATCATTTGCTTTTCAGAGACCACTCTGATGCAGGAACTTGTCTGACTGATTGCTCTATACTGCTCTATTTAAACTCTCCTTCTTTTTCTGTGACCTTTATTCCCATGGGTGTTCTTATTGTTGCTCTCCTCTTAGCCCCGGCCTCCTTGATATTCATCTTGTGTGCTACTATCACTCCAGCTTTGCTTTGGCCTTTTACATAGTAAAAGGGTGAATGGATCACAAGAGACCTCAAACTGATAGATGCTAAAAGGTGTAATAAGAGTGCAGAGAGCTGTCTTTTCATTTTTCATCCCTACTTATATATTTTCTCTGTTCCTTGCAGGTTTTATTCAGGTGTATTTTTCAGGGTAGTCAGGTCTGCTGAGATGTAAAATGAAGCAGTGATAAAAGTAGACAGATGCATAAAAAATGAGATTGTGACACTCTGTTTAAGGTGCTCCTGTAAGAAACAAAAGGAAGGGAGAGAACTCCCTTCACCCTAAAAAGGTGAAGATCACCCTTTTAGCACTGTTTTCCCTACATGTTTTGTTTTTCCTTAAATCTCCTATAATTCCATAATTATTAGGGAATCTGAAGAGTCATTTAAAAGAGATACACAAGAAGAATAATAATTTTCTTATCCGTATACTTGCAAAGATAATGTCAAATATAACCTCCTTTAAAAGCTTAAAAATGGATTGCCTTTTGGAAAATATCTGGATTTTGTAGTTTATCTTTTTTGTTGGTAGAATAAATTGATGATCAGGAATGATGGAAAGTCTTCTCTTATGAGTGGATAGCAATGGGCATCCTTGTGTAGCATTAGAAGTTCAAATGTTTTCCATCTGGTCCAGGGCTTTTTTTACAGTGTAAAATTTTATCTACCAGAAAAATAGTTTTTCAATCTGAAGTGTTTTTAAAACGTGTAACTGAATTTTTTTTTAATTAAAGTATTCAG
Organism: Mystacornis crossleyi; assembly: GCA_013400655.1. Classification (NCBI taxonomy): domain Eukaryota; kingdom Metazoa; phylum Chordata; class Aves; order Passeriformes; family Timaliidae; genus Mystacornis; species Mystacornis crossleyi. Next base: position 25,993 of record VYZQ01053673.1, on the reverse strand, counting down.
GTACAGATACTATTCTCAACAAAATGGAGCAATAGGATGTGAAAATGGAGTTTTACTTTCAAATTGTGCAGAGAAGAGGTTTAGGACAAGGGTTTCTTTTCCATGGTCAGAACTTCACTACTTGCTTATTGATTTGTTTGTGTGGGGCTGATAAACTCTGAATGTTTGCGTTTTCATTCTGATAAGTACCACAACCCAGATATATAGGCTCCACAAGTTCTTGGGGACCTGAAACAGAAAGCAGAATGAGAAACTGTTGCTAAAGTTATTTCTCCAGTATCCAACACAACATCAATGTTGTCTTCAAAAAAGTTTTTTATGCTCTCAACTTGCAATGCTTCACCTATATTAACCACTTTTATATGACAAGTGAAATTACACAGGCGCAAAACATAGCCTTATTCCATTGTCCAATTTTCTTTGATGGCTTTGATTGGGGAAAAAGTTATTTCTCACTGTTACAAAGATAAATTTATTGATTTCCTAGTGATACTTTCAGAAAATACTTTCAGAAAAAAAATGTGAAATCCCAGTGAGAATCTAAATATCTACTTCAATCTAAGATGACAACTGAATTTTCTGTTCTAATTTGTGCAATTTCATTATCTGATTCAAAATTTCCATCATTTTACATTGTGCAGAAATCACAGAATAATTGTGATGACTCTAAAATATGTGTGTTCCACTATATTTTGGAAGTGCCAGGTATATTAATATCTTGGTACTTAGCAAAGTCAAAGCCTGGGAAATGCAAATCAAACTAAGTTTGATATTTGAGTGACCTTTGATAAATACATGTGACATTTTTGTAAAATAAATGTCTTTGAATACATACGTCAGAGCAAGTAGGGGTTTAGGAAAAGGTTGTTTATCTATGTCTATAGGCACACACATATGCCTATGCACACACAGAGACACATATCTACATAAAATTCAAAAAAACCCCAGAAGTTGTTAGTACTCTTAGGATTTCTGGCAACAGTAAGACTTCAGAATTCAAATATTCTTTTCAATGAATCTTTCACAGCAGGNTTATTCTTGGGCATTGTTGTAGCTAACCAATGATGCTGAAGAGGTGCTCACCCAAGAACGAATAACTGTGCCCTGCTCTAGCAACCCTGATTATATAAGGAGCAAAATTATCTTAATAAATGGCCTTTTTTCATCCTGGAGTTATGCCACTTTCTTCGCTCCATCCCCGACTGTAACGGCGACAGAAAAAAACACCAAGCAGCCAGCCACATAAAGGGAAAGAGGCTTTTCTCCAACATAAAGTCGAAGAAAATGAGTTCTTCAACATGGAGGCTTCAAGGTCAGAATAAAAGAGAAAGTCAGTCATGTGAGATGGAGCTGAAGATGGCAACGGGAAAAGAGGGTGGAGTCACGCCCAGCACGAAGCTTAAAAATACTTCTTGCAGGTGGTGGTAAAAAGTGTAATATCACAAACTGTTCTTTCCTCTTTAACCCATTTTAAAAGACATGGGGGATGAGAATTCTGTGTGCAGCCTGCAGAAAAAGAAAAGTAGCCACTCCAGGTCACCTAGAAGCTGTAAGAGACTTTTAGAAGTTTTGTGAAGAAGAAAGCCGTTGCTTATTAGGCTGGAATTTGCTTATCCTTAAAAAATATACACCCCATGTGTGGGCCGTGATTAGTAGTGTAGAAAGACTGCAAGACTCATGGGAGAGATGTTTTTCACGGCAGCAGAATTCCAGGTAGGTCTCTTGGTTTTTGGCAGTTTGGAAACCATGTGAAGCAAAAGAAACCTTTTTTCCTTAAATAGTGAAGAGACCTTTAAGAACTGTAATACTGATGAAAATCACGGGTTTTTTGCGAGTTGAGTAAAAGGGGGAGGTGTTGGAGGAAAAAGGGGTTTTGCTTTAATTTCTTATTATTTCTTTTTACTTTTAATTCTGTTAGTAATAAACATCTTCATATTCTTTAAAGTTTGGCGCTTGCTTTGCATTTCTCCAAATCTCTTATCTCACAGGAGGTAAGAGATGCGAACAAAACCACTGCACTTAATTGGTGTTTCTGCCTGGTTTCGAACTAAACCCACTACACCACTAGCCCGCAATGAGGTTAAAGGGAAATGTTAAACTGCTGGCTTAAGAACATAACTTTGTGCAGCCTTACGGCTCTAAAACTGCCCTAAAAGTGGTGAAAAACAAAAAGAAGAGAAGAGCAGCATTTGTTTTGTCACTTAAGTTGCTGGAAATTAACAGAGATAATTAGATTGATTTCTGACTAAAAAGACAATTTGGAGTATAAATTGACTTGTACATAAGAAGCTCCTTTGCAACTCCTGCTGAAGTTTCTTGATCGCACAGACCAGGGACTCATTCTGGATCTCTGCAGTTTCCTCTCTCTCTGCACCTCTGAGTTTCCTTTTGATGGACAAACTGTGTGCGAAAAGGCCACAAGCAGTTTTCAGACACAGGAGTAAAGAAATCCTCTGAATGTCCCAGCCAGCACACATCCACATTGCTCAGAGAAAAAGTCCTCTGGGGAAACAGAAAAGGGAAAAAAAGGGAAAAGTGGAAAAAGGGAAAAGTGAAAAAAGAAAAGAAGTAGTAATACCCTTAAAGATTCTGTGGAAAAAACTGAATAGGTGAGGGAGAGGGATATAAGTGACAAAAAAAATTATTTTGCACCATAGTTGGTGCATTTCCTTACTTCTTTTTAGCTAACCCTGAGGCAAAACTCAGCTAACTAAAGACAGCTACAAACTAATCTTGCCATTCACTGCACAGCTGGCTCACATATATCAGGATCAATTTCAAGATGAAAGATTATACTTGCTATACTAATTTCTTTTGTTTCTAGTTAATCATTGTTTAAAACCATAGAATGACATCTGCCCTGTAAGAACATATGTTGGATGAAGTGGAAAAGCTCACAGGATGTGACATAAAGTTCAGTTGCAGTTTTCATCTGCAGCAGGTCTGCCCTGATGTGTTCTTTAAACTCTGAATGAATTTTGAGAAGAAAATATACTTTGTTAAGCATCAGAAAGTTTCTTATGTCTAGTCTGAATAAACACTCCTTTATCCCTTGTTCAAACTCTAAGCCTTCTCCAGTCACTACAGACTCTGCTAAATAGTTTGTCCTCACCTTTCTAACAAGCCCCCTTTAAGTACTGAAAAGCCTCAATAAGGTCTTCCTGGAACCTGCTCTTCTCTAGGCAGAGTAATCCCAACTCTGTCAGCCTTTGCTCATAGGGAGAGGCTCCTTCCTCTGATCGTTTTTGGTATGTCCTCTGGACCTGCTCAAAAAGGTCTGTGTCCTCACCATACTGAAGGACTCCAGAGCTGGAGACATCTCTCCCATGAGGAAAGAGCTAAGGGAAAGGACTAAGAGAGCCTGGAGAAGAGAAGGCTCATCGAAGGTCTTATCAGTATCTTTAAATACCTGATGGGAGGGTGCAAAGAAGAGACATAGAGTCCTTGGAGATCTTCAGAATCTTCTTTAGTCCTGGACAACCAGCTTTAGGTGGTCTTGCTTGAGCATGGGTGTTGGACAAGACGAACTCCAGAGTCCTCTTCCAACCACAACCATTCTCTTATTCATTGATTCTGTGGTATGGTTTGAGTGCTATGGTAGTAACACTTCTTCTACTGAAGTTCTAGAAGAGGCAGAGCTGGAAGTCTATGATAAAACACAGGCATACAGGAAGAGTTTTTGGAACTTCATGATACACACTCTTCATAATTCTTTTCAATACATTGAAATGCTCCTAATTGTAAAAATAAAAGGAACCTCGCAAGGAAACTACAGAAAAAAATGTGTAACAAAATTTTCTGAATATATGCCCCTGCCGAGGAAATTCTGCAGCTGGCACTGTAGGAACGCTGAGGGCACTAAACAGGACTTAAAGGCCCTGGCCATCCTCACTGGAGTCTCTTGCTCATGGGATCAGGACCCCCATTTCAGTGTAGGCCTTGGCAGACCTGTCTTGAGCTATGCTCTTGTTATCCTTATCTCTGGTCCTGTCTACTGCTGCACTGAGTGGGCTTCCTGGGTGCATCCTGGCTCCAATTCCCTTTGATAGATAATCACAGGACAACCAGCACAACATATTGTCACACCAGCCTTCCTGTGCTGCTGTGGGACTGTGCCCCATCATGCAAGGGTCACTATTAGCTCCTAGCTCTCCTTCACTCATGGGGAAGTTCTGCTTCTCTGCCTCCGGATAGAGGGACTCTATGACTTCTCTGCTTTCCCTGTTACTGCTTACACTCTCACTCTCTCAAGACAGATTTTTTCCCTAAACCTTTCTGTATCTTTGGATTTTTAACTAGTTTCTCCTTTAGGGAGTAGCTCATTTCTAAGCTATTACCATGTCTGATTGACACCCAAGCCAAGCCCTCATGAAATTTAGAGTTCTATCTTGCCTTCAGAGTAAATCCTCTCTTAGGTGATACTCTTTAAAGAGCTTTTGATCTCCTCCTGCAGAGTTCTAAAACCTTGCTGTTGACTTCTCCTTTAGCACAGATTTAAAAATATAGCTGAAATGTTAAACATTTTTTTCCATTAGAAATGAGCAGAATAGTAAAAGGGTTAAAGATGTTGAATGCATATGACATAAAAATGAAATTTTACTTGATGCATGTATGTAACCCATACATGTAATTACTTTTTGACATGAAAAAATATAAGGGCAAGGCACATACTGGTAAAAACCCCAGATTCTGAGGCTACAAAGAGAGTGCAGTGTGAGGCACGTGAAGCCTGCCTAGCTTTTTCACATGTTTCATATTCACTGAGAGTAATATAACAAAATAAAACAAAAAATAGTCTCTGCTTACCACGAAATTTTTTCCTCCATTTTTTTTTTATCTTCTGCCTTTTCAAAGTATGTATTTGAAGTCCAAGACTAACTTTCAGAACTCATGAGTGAGCAACATGAAATTTTGAAAAGCCAAGATTTCAAGAGGATTGCATCCCACAACTATTTCTACACCATACTGATATAGTGAACTATACCTAAACTAGATATGTTTTAGAACATAGTGGGAACATGAACCATCCGTGAATCATGATCTCTTCATGCAGAAATCTACAAATGAAGACCCACTGTGACATAAATAATCACAGCCAGTAATGCTTATTATTCTCTTTTAAACAATTAATTTTCGGTTTCACAAGTTAGAATACTAATCCTTTTCTATCTTACTTTGATATTTTGAACACGTCATAGGATCAGTGGATTTCCCATGAGCTTCAGAGAGACCATTTACTTTCTTCCTAATTTTAACTATTTAATCTGGAATACTTCTATTTTCATGCTTAGGTGAAAAGACAGCAAAAAAAAAGTCAAGAATTTGTCAGTAATAAAAGAGACACTAAAAATCAGATGGTTAGAGGAGAATTAGACAAATAAATAGCAACAGGTGTTTAATATTTTAATAGTAGAAACTGTTGGTTTGACAGTTATTAATGATGTTTGTGATGCTCAGAAGAACAATTGCATTACCTTGTTCTTTAACTGATCAATGTTTCTTATAACAAAAGTATAAAATTTCCATTATCAGCTTCTCATAAAGTGCTTCTGACCATGCAAGATGCTACCTATGAGAGCAACTGTGTGTTTTGCATATGTTAACAAATGATTTTAGCAGTAAAAAGCAGCAGTTTGGTATTAATCACAACCAATTGCTACAGTGTTGCTTCTTTGCTACAGTTGTCAGCAGAACGAGAGCACTGGAGCAGAATCCAATTCCCCAGTATCATACAGAAAAGCAACTCCTTCCTGTGCTTTGAGATTCTAATCCAATAATTACCTCTGCAAGGAACTACATCCATCAATTACATCCATTATATTGCACGTGCCTTGGCAATGCTCAGGGCTTATAACCACTGTAATTCACTTGCAGAACTCAGCCCCCAGTGACCTCAGACTGTGCACCCTTTTATTCACCTTGGAACTCTAAGGCTATCCTTGGTCATCCAATAACATCTGTGTTATACACCTACTTTTTTATACACATCTCAAAGCACAGGTTAAGCCTGTCCTGACAGATTGTGTGAAAAAATCCATAGAACTAATTAATTCCAAAATTACCCCCTAACCAGAGCCGAGTTGTTTTTTACTTCTTAAAATAAATCTTTACTTAAATTAAAATGTAGAAACAAAAGTTGGTAGGATAATAACAATAGAATTTTGAAAATCATACTCTTCATGGATAATGCAAGAGTAATTTTTTTATAAACAGTGAAACTTCTTGTTTTCCACCTCTTTTATCTCTTGCAATATGGTAAGAAAATTTAAATGAATAGAGGTGTGAATAAATAGATGGTGGTAATGTGATTATGAGCCATCTAAGAGCAGGACAGTAAATCAATGGATTTAACACCTGCTAGTATGTGTTTTCATTCAGGCTCCTCGTTATCTGGGAATAGAGAAATGAGACTGTATTGCTATCTATACTGACTGCTATATTGAACTGATTATTAAAGTTCATGTATGGTTATTACTGTTCTTTTAAACAATTGGTGAGTTGCTCAATATAGTATTTTTTTAATGCTCTGGAGACCAGTGAAACTAATTTTAGGTGATAAAACAGCTGGATTACAATTTTCATTCCAACATGCAAAACCCTAAAAAAAGATTTTCAGAATTGTCATGGAGAGTAGGTACATAATTTGGCTAAATAGTTTTTTCTTTATTGTTAAGATATGTAATGGTTTAAACATCATGTGATGCCAATTTTAATACAATATAAGTTTTGGTTTAATGTGTGCAACAAAGCTAGATTGCGGTGCCATTTCTGTCAAGATGGCACTGAGAACCTTTCCCAGACATTTTGCTTTAATATGGGTGAAGATCCATGCTCAGAATGCTGCTCAGCATCTCATCAGCTCCTTTAAAATTCCAGTGTCAAAAACTCAACAAGAGCAGATCAATTTAATTCCCTAGCATCAACAGAAGACTGAACTTGCAATGTGCCATCACTAGAACTGCACTGAGTGCATCAAGACCATTTAATGTTATCTAGATGCCACAACTTTGTTTTCTTTGTTTGGGGTATTTTTGGATGTGGGTTTGTTGGGATATTTTGGTAATTGAATTTCATTACTTCGTCCTGAAAATGCACTTTTCCTAGTAAGTTATTCTATTTCCTGTGTTTGGTCTTTCCTTATTTGCTTGCACTTTTGAGATTAAATGGTGTGTGCTGTTATGGAACACAGGTGACACAAGCATATAGACAAACACAAATGGATAAACACAGTGAACAAAGAAATATTTTAACAGATGCTTTAATTTGCACCACATAAATTAGATACAGAGATCTAAAAGTTAATTAAAAATGTTGATTGGTGAAACTAAGAGTTATAATTAAGCTGTCTTTCCTGGGTGGCCTAGTTAAGAAATTTCACTGACATAGTTTCCACTATTTTTTGTGTAAAGATGTATTGTAGTATGTACATCACTTGAAACTAAATATTAGTGAACTGCAAAACTAAGGGTTATATAATCCTATTTTTATAACTTTAAAATTTATAAGAACTATAGACAATCATGGCAATTTATGATTTCAGTCCACTAATATACAGTTCTAAACTGTTACTATTAAAACTGTGTTATGGTGTTCTCAATATTTTAAGCAAGAGAATCTCTGTGTTTCATAGAACAAAGAGACCAAATTCTCTAATGTCCTATATCCTATCAAATGGTGATGAAGTAAGCCCATTAATTAAGAACACAGTGTCTGTCTTTGATACTTCTACTCTGCATTGCTTAGTCCAGGGCATAAGGTGCTCTTATTTATAGAAGCTGTTGCCACGAGGTAGACAAATATTTCCACATAATTTTTTTTTTTTTAATTTTGGGGTCATCCCTAATATTATATTTCTCATTCCTGCTTTTTATTGGAGCTGTGAGCTTACTAATAGCTATTATGAACAACTTCCAAAATGCGACAGAAGCATGTTTGAAGACTGATTTTCCCAAAGATGATTTCCTTTCCCCCTTTTACTTAAATTTTTTTCAGAATGATGTCTAGTATCTTCAAATTTTTGTATCAGGTCCATAAAGTGTTAAATAACTGAGTGTTAGAATGCAACTTCTCTAAAGAACAACATGTCTGTAAAAAATAATAATAAAACCAATCAACAAGAACCATAGAAATCTTAAGCCAGCCTAATAATTGCACAATGTAATTAAAAAGAATTATCTTATATAAAAAGTTGTACTCTGTTTCATTGAAATGTTGTGGGGTTGCAAAGTTTACTATGCATCTTAATTAATGGACCTTCAACCAAACCCCCTGGTCTGAATACCTTTGGAATCTGGAAAAATGCAGATTTCAGACTCTGTTTGGATCCTAATGGTCCAGCTGTGCTGTTTAAAAATTCTGCAGTACTTATCTGAGCATTTCCCCTTTTAAGAGTGCAAAAAATGCAGAGACAGATCCTAGTTTCTACTCGGACAGAGTTAATTTTTTCAGTTGTCTTAATGGAGGTGGAGTCTGCAGCCATGTGGGTGTGTTAAGGTTGTGACTCTATACCAGGCGCATCATCTCTGGGGAGTATGGCTTTGGTGGAATTATAAAAGAAACGTGTAGCAGAACCATGGCTGTTGTAATTCCTTTCACCAGGCGAGAAAAGCAGTAAGAAGAGGGATGGGGTGGGGTGGGGTGGCATGGATGGTCCAGCTTGGGAAGGTTCGTCTGTTATTGTTTTGCATTGGCTCAGGCTCAGGGAAAAAAATGCCAACTGTGGCAGTGCCTGCCATTTTCTCCTTTGTCTTGGAAAGCTGCGTGTTACTGACCATGGCAAGATTGGGTCAACTGGACCTCTGTAAGCATTTTTTAATTTTTTTATGCAATTACCCTCTTTCTTGTTGTTATTAGTATTGTTGGTATTACTGAGTTTTTCCTTATCTTATTGCTCTTTTTTCCAGTGAATTTTTACCTCAACCCATAATCGCTGTCTTTTTGTCCTTTTTTCACTGGAGAGGGAGAGGGGAAGGGAAGTGGCTGCTTGGAACTTAATTTCCAGCTGGTTTTAAGCAACAACAGAAATTTATTCCTTTTTTAGCCATCATTTACTGAAGTGTGCGGTGTTTCTGAAAAGCTTACCTCACTATCTGCCCTGGAGTAAGCGAACATTATCAAATGTACTTCTCACAGGATTTGCTATGATGACATATTATCCATGACCACCCTTGTGGAAAATATAAAGTTCCCTAAGTAAATCAGACTTACAGAAGGTTATATGCTCACCCTGGTAATCCTGTTTGGGCCAAACAGAGTTACTTCACATAATCCACTTCTGATGTAATTGTCCAAGCATGAATGAAATACAGGGCTAGAAGAGTCCAAAGAAAAATGTAGCTCTGAATTTATGTATCTTTGACTCAGAAGGTGGCAATGCCTTAGTGTCAGGATGAGTATTATAATTTCCCTTTTCTTTACACTTTCTTTCTTCCTCAAAATTTTAACAAAATAACTCTTAAACTAACAAGCTGCCCAAGAAGATCATTTGTTTTAGAGTAATTTATAGGGGGAGAATAACATTAATAGGTTGTTATTTCTCCATGGTGTGGGAGTTAATTTGTTATTAGTACTATGCAGTGACAGATCCTGTTTAACTGGAGTATAAATGCAGGAATTTAGAGAACTAAGGCATCAATAAGTGCCATCCTTACTCAAAGACATTAATTTGCTTGGATAATTGTTACAATATATAAGCAATCATTCACTGAATGAAATGTTTTGGCCTAAGAACAATGTGATTTACAAATGTGCTTATAATACAGTATTTAAATGGGAAAAGAAAAATTAAGCCAATAAGAGTCTAATTAAATTGAGACTATTAAGAAGAGGTTTCAAAATATGCTCAGTAAGTATCTGAAAGAGAACATGAGGAGATCATATTAAAGAGTATTTTTATCCTTCTGCACAATCATCAAGTATCAGATTGTTAACTGATAGGACAACCCACCCACTCTATTTTATGACTTCATACAGTACACAGATCAGTTACTGANCCAATAAGAGTCTAATTAAATTGAGACTATTAAGAAGAGGTTTCAAAATATGCTCAGTAAGTATCTGAAAGAGAACATGAGGAGATCATATTAAAGAGTATTTTTATCCTTCTGCACAATCATCAAGTATCAGATTGTTAACTGATAGGACAACCCATCCACTCTATTTTATGACTTCATACAGTACACAGATCAGTTACTGAAATTACAGAATCATAAGAACATACCATGGCTTGGCTTGGAAGGGATCTCAAAGACCATCTCATTCCAATCCCCCTGCCATGGGCAGGAACATTTTCACTAGACCAAGTTGCTCAGAGCGCCATCCAATGTGGCCTTGAACACGTCCAGGGATGGCACTTATTGGNTGACAGCAGACTCATCCCCAAATTTTGCTCAAGAGCATCTGAAAGCAACACACTGCAAATAACCCAAATGTTCTCTCTTAGTCTGCTCTTTAACTTTTAACTATTTAATATTCACAAAGCAGCACAAAAATAATTGTCCACGAACCATAGACTTGTGGACACAGCCTAAAAGCTTTCTGAAAGTCAAAATAGAGAGTGTGCTAGTTTGTGGTTTTCTCCTACACTTTTATCTTTTTTTCCCCCCTTGAAATAATTAACAAACCTTACTTTCATAGAAGAACTCATTCAGTGTTTTGAGTCTTG